>WNWK01010568.1:62500-69509 GCA_009830355.1 Cherax destructor | reverse complement strand
TAAAACTTGTGATTTTGGCTTAAATAGCAACGCTCTTCTTGCCATATAAGACAAGCGAAAATTTGTGTATGCAATAATTTCTCAAAAATCATTCTGAACCTAAGGAAAAAAATATATTTCATTGTGTTTGTTTATTATTAAATTAATGTTAACGTATCTAAAATATATTTAGTTGGGTTAGGCTAAATTAAATTGCGCTTGTTGTAATAAGGTTAGGTAGGTTTTCAAAGTTTCTCTTGGTACAAAATTATAAATTCTTACATTAACTTAAATGAAAAAATATATCTTTAAACGTATATGAGAAAATTTTAGAAAGGACTTAATTTTAGATGAGTTCTTGCTAATTGACCAGTTTTACCTAATCGGCACGACATATATATATATATATATATGCAAAAAGATCACAGTAAACAGGTGATATCAAAATATGCAAGAAAACCACTATGAAAAAATAAACAAACACAATGAAATATATTTTTTTCGTTATGTTCAGAAAGATTTTGGCGAAATTATTGCAAACACAAATTTTCACTTGTCTTATATGGCAAGGTGAGCGTTGCTATTTAAGCCAAAATCACAAGTTTTACCTAATCGGCACGACATATATATATATATATATATATATATATATATATATATATATATATATATATATATATATATATATATATATATATTATTAAATTAATGTTAACGTATCTAAAATATATTTAGTTTGGTTAGGCTAAATTAAATTGCGCTTGTTGTAATAAGGTTGGTAGGTTTTCAAAGTTTCTCTTGGTACAAAATTATAAATTCTAATATTAACATAATTGAAAAAATATATCTTTAAACGTATAAGAAAATTTTAGAAAGAACTTAATTTTAGATGAGTTCTTGCTAATTGACCAGTTTAACCTAATCGGCACGACATATATATATATATATATATATATATATATATATATATATATATATATATATGTCGTGCCGATTAGAAACTTCGATTTTAGCTTAAATAGCAACGCTCATCTTGCCATATAAGACAAGCGAAAAATTGTGTATGCAATAATTTCGCAAAAATCATTCTGAACCTAACGAAAAAAATATATTTAATTGTGTTTGTTTATTATTAAATTATTGTTAACGTATCTAAAATATATTTAGTTGGGTTAGCCTAAATTAAATTGCGCTTGTTGTAATAAGGTTAGGTAGGTTTTCAAAGTTTCTCTTAGTACAAAATTATACATTTTTACAATAACATAAATGAAAAAAATATATCTTTAAACGTATAAGAAAAATTTTAGAAAGGACTTAATTTTAGAGGAGTTCTTGCTAATTGACCAGTTTTACCTAATCGGCACGACATATATATATATACATTTATATATATATATATATATATATATATATATATATATATATATATATATATATATATATATATATATATATATATATATATATATATATATATTTTGGTGTCGAATATGTAAAACTTGCTATTTTGGCTTAAATAGGAACGCTCTTTTTGCCGAATAGGGCAAGCGAAAATTTGTGTATGCAGTAATATCGTAAAAATCATTCTGAACCTAACGAGAAAAATATATTTCATTGTGTTTGTTTATTATTAAATTATTGTAAACTTATTTACAATATATTTAGTTGGATTAGGCTAAATTAAATTTCGCTTGTTATAATAAGGCTAGGTAAGTTTTCTAAGTTTCTTTTGGTAAAAAAATATTAATTTTTAAATTAACATATATGAAACAAAAATATATCTTTAAACGTATAAGAGAAAATTCTAGAAAGGACTTAATTTTAAATGAGTTCTTGCCAATTGACATATTCGGCACCATAACCACGCACATCAACGCTGACGGAATAACAAATAAGTGGGAGGAGTGGCACGGAAGAGTCAAAGAGGCATCATCGGACATCATAGCTCTCACAGAAACCTAGTTCACAGGTATGATAACAGATGCCATCTTTCCAACGGGATATCAGATCCCGAGGAAAGACAGAGGGAACAGAGGGGGTGGAGGAGTGGTACTGATGATCAAAAACCGATGGGATTTTGATGAGCTGGAGAGAGGAGACACAGGAGAAGCAAGATATTACATAGTACGAACGCTTCAGACTGGAGGTCCAAAGGTGGTAATTGCAGTGATGTATAACCCACCACAGAACAGCAGGAGGCCAAGGCAAGAGTATGATGAGAGTAATAGAGCGGATGACACACTGGCTGAAGTGGCCAGAAGGGCTCATGCGAGTAGGGCGAAGCTACTAATCATGGGTGACTTCAACCACAAGGAAATCGATTGGGAGAACTTGGAGCCACATGGGGGCCAAGAAACGTGGAGAGCTAAGATGATGGAGGTGCTACTGGAAAACTTCATGTACCAACACGTAAGGGACACTACCAGAGAGAGAGGAGAGGATGAACCAGCGACACTGGACCTCATATTCACCTTGAGTAGTGCAGATATTGAGGACATCACATATGAAAGACCCTTTGGGGCCAGTGATAAAGTGGTTTTAAGCGTCGAATACACAGTAAAGTTACAAGTGGAGGGGGAAGGAAGAAGGGCTGGACGAATGAAGCCAAACTACAAGAAAAGGGACTACGTGAGCATGAAGACCTTCCTGAACGGGGTTCAGTGGGACAAAGAACTGGCAGGGAAGTCAGTAAACGAGATGATGGAATGTGTAACAACAATATGCAGCGAAGCTGAGGAGAAGTTTGTACCCAAGGGTAACAGGAATAATGAAAAAGCCAGGATGAGCCCGTGGTTCACCCAAAGCTGCAGGGAGGCCAAAACCAAGTGTGCTAGGGAATGGAAGAAGTATAGAAGGCAAAGGACCCAGGAGAATAAGGAGAGCAGTCGTAGAGCCAGAAATGAATATGCACAGGTAAGAAGGGAAGCCCAAAGACAATACGAAAATAACATAGTATCGAAAGCCAAATCTGACCCAAAACTGTTGTACAGCCAGATCAGGAGAAAAACAACAGTCAAGGACCAGGTGATCAGGCTAAGGAAGGAAGGAGGAGATATCACAAGAAAAGACCACGATGTATGTGAGGAACTCAACTTGAGATTCAAAGAAGTGTTCACAGAGGAGACAGAAGGGACCCCAGAAAGACGGAGAGGTGGGTACACCACCAAGTGCTGGACACAATACATGCAACCGAGGAAGACGTGAAGAGGCTACTGAGTGAGCTAGATTCCTCAAAGGCAATTGGGCCGGACAACATCTCTCCATGGGTCCTGAGAGAGGGAGCACAGGCGCTATGTGTACCCCTAACAACAATGTTCAACACATCTATTGAAACAGGGAGATTACCTGAGGTATTGAAGACAGCAAATGTAGTCCCAATTTTTAAAAAAAGGAGACAAACATGAAACACTAAACTACAGACCAGTGTCACTGACATGTATAGTATGCAAAGTTATGGAGAAGATTATCAGGAGAAGAGTGGTGGAACACCTTGAAAAGAATGAGCTTATCAACGACGGCCAACATGGTTTCAGAGACGGAAATCCTGTGTCACAAACCTACTGGAGTTCTATGACAGGGTGACAACAGTAAGACAAGAGAGAGAGGGGTGGGTAGATTGCATTTTCTTGGACTGTAAGAATGCGTTGACACAGTTCCAAACAAGAGATTAGTGCAAAAGCTGGAGGACCAGGCAGGGATAACAGGGAAGGCACTCCAATGGATCAGGGAATACCTGTCAGGAAGACAGCAGCGAGTCATGGTACGTGGCGAGGTGTCAGAGTGGGCGCCGGTGACGAGTGTTGTTCCACAGGGGTCAGTCCTTGGACCGGTGTTGTTTTTGGAATTTGTGAACGACTTGACGGAAGGAATAGACTCCGAAGTGTCCCTGTTTGCAGATTATGTGAAGTTGATGAGAAGAATTCAATCGGACGAGGACCAGGGAGAAGTACAAAGGGATCTGGACAGGCTGCAAGCCTGGTCCAGCAATTGGCTCCTAGAATTAAACCTCACCAAGTGCAAAGTCATGAAGATTGGGGAAGGGCAAAGAAGACCGCAGACGGAGTACAGTCTAGGTGGGCCAGATACTACAAACCTCAATCAAGGAAAAAGATCTTGGGGTTAGTATAACACCAGGCACATCTCCTAAGGCGCACATCAACCAAATAACTGCTGCAGCATATGGGCGCATAGCAAACCTAAGAACAGCATTTCGACATCTTAATAAGGAATCGTTCAGGACCCTGTGCACTGTTTACGTTAGGCCCATATTGGAGTATGCAGCACCAGTTTGGAACCCCACTTAGCCAAGCACGTAAATAAACTAGATAAAGTGCAAAGTTTTGCAACAAGACTAGTTAAGGGAAATCGACCAGACGACACTGGAGGACAGAAGAGATAGGAGGGACATGATAACGACATATAAAATACTGAGAGGAATTGACAAAGTGGACAGAGACAGAATGTTCCAGAGATGGGACACAGCAACAAGGAGACATAGTTGGAAGTTGAAGACTTAGATGAATCACAGGGATGTTAGGAAGTATTTCTTCAGTCACAGAGTGGTCAGGAAGTGGAAAAGTTTGGGAAGCGATGTAGTGGAGGCAGGATTCATTCATAGCTTTAAGAAGAGGAATGATAAAGATCATAACGCAGGGAGAGTGACCCAGTAGAGGCCAGTGAAGAGGTGGGGCCAGGAGCTATGACTCGACCCCTGCAACCACAAATAGGTGAGTAACACACACACAAACTTATTTATATATATATATATATATATATATATATATATATATATATATATATATATATATATATATATATATATATATATATATAATTATATATACAGATGTCGTGCCGATTAGGTAAGACTAGCCAATTAGCAAGAACTCATTTAAAATTAAGTCCATTATAATATTTTCTCTTATACGTTTAAAAATTTATATTTTTCATTTATGTTAATGTAAAAAATTATAATTTTGTACCAAAAGAATAATGTGAGTAGTCACGAAAGCGCTTGGAATTCTTCTATTTTTTCATAGTGGTTGTCTTGCATATTTTGATATCACCTGTTTACTGTGATCTTTTGCATATATATATATATATATATATATATATATATATATATATATATATATATATATATATATATATATATATATATACATATGTCGTGCCGATTAGGTAAAACTTGCGATTTTGGCTTAAATAGCAACGCTCACCTTGCCATATAAGACAAGTGAAAATTTGTGTATGCAATAATTTCGCCAAAATCATTCTGAACATAACGAAAAATATATTTCATTGTGTTTGTTTATTATTATATTAATGTTAACGTATCTACAATATATTTAGTTGGGTTAGGCTAAATTAAATTGCGCTTGTTGTTATAAGGTTAGGTAGGTTTTCAAAGTTTCTCTGGTACAAAATTATAAATTTTACATTAACATAAATTAAAAAATATATCCTTAAACGTATAGAGAAAATTTTAGAAAGGACTTAATTTTAGATGAGTTCTTGCTAATTGACCAGTTTTAATAATCGGCACGACATATATATATATATATATATATATATATATATATATATATATATATATATATATATATATATATATATATATATATATATATGTCGTGCCGATTAGGTAAAACTAGTCAATTAGCAAGAACTCATCTAAAATTAAGTCCTTTCTAAAATTTTCTCTTATACGTTTAAGGATATATTTTTTTCATTTATGTTAATGTAAGAATTTATAATTTTGTACCAAGAGAAACTTTGAAAACCTACCTAACCTTATTACAACAAGCGCAATTTAATTTAGCCTAACCCAGCTAAATATATTTTAGATACGTTAACATTAATTTAATAATAAACAAACACAATGAAATATATTTTTTTCTTTATGTTCAGAATGATTTTGGCGAAATTATTGCATACACAAATTTTCACTTGTCTTATATGGCAAGGTGAGTGTTGCTATTTAAGCCAAAATCGCAAGTTCTGCCTATTCGCCACGACATATATATATATATATATATATATTTATATGCAGTGGACCTCCGAGTTTCGTAAAAACTTCCCTCCTGAAGTGTGCTCAAGTGCCATTACCGATCGAATTTACTCCCTTCAGGAAAAATTTCACGTAGGTTAGTCTATTTCAGACCCCCAAAAATACACTTCCACAAGAACTTACAAAATTATACTTACATAATTGCACGATTTCCGGGGTATTCGTTAACCGAGGGTCCACTGTATATATATATATATATATATATATATATATATATATATATATATATATATATATATATATATATATATATATATATATATATATATATTATATATATATATATATATATATATATATATATATATATATATATATATATATATATATATATATATATATATATATATTATATATATATATATATATATATATATTTATATGTCGTGCCGATTAGGTAAAACTTGCGATTTTGGCTTAAATAGCAACGCTCACTTTGCCATATAAGACAAGTGAAAATTTGTGTATGCAATAATTTCGCCAAAATCATTCTGAACATAACGAAAAAAATATATTTCATTGTGTTTGTTTATTAGTAAATTAATGTTAACGTATCTAAAATATATTTAGTTAAGTTAGGCTAAATTAAATTGCGCTTGTTGAAATAAAGTTAGGTAGGTTTTCAAAGTTTCTCTTTGTACAAAATTATAAATTCTTACATTAACATAAATGAAAAAATATATCTTTAAACGTATAAGAGAAAATTTTAAAAGAACTTAATTTTAGATGAGTTCTTGCTAATTGACCAGTTTTACCTAATCGGCACGACATATATATATATATATATATATATATATATATATATATATATATATATATATATATATATATTATATATATATATATATATATATATATATATATATATATTATATTATATGTCCGATTAGGTAAAACTTCGATTTGGCTTAAATAGCAACGCTCACCTTGCCATATAAGACAAGTGAAAATTTGTGTATG
>WNWK01010568.1:0-57500 GCA_009830355.1 Cherax destructor | reverse complement strand
CCTTCTCCTCATCTCTCTACCCCCTTGCCGCTGCCCCCCTCCCGTTCTTGATTCCTATCTTTCACACTCACTCACACTCTCACTCTATCCTCTCTTTTTCCTCTCTCTCACTCTCTCCTCTATTTTTCCTCTCTCTCACTCTCTCCTCTATTTTTCCTCTCTCTCTCTCTCTCTCTCTCTCTCTCTCTCTCTCTCTCTCTCTCTCTCTCTCTCTCTCTCTCTCTCTCTCTCTCTCTCTCTCTTCCTCCTCACCTTCCATCCATCTTCCTTCCCCACCGTCTTTTCCCTCCTCCCTCCCCTCTCTCCCCCTAGCCTTTCTCACACTCCCTTTTCCTGCTCTCCATGTACCCCCTTGTTCCCCCTAATCTCTCTATGCTGGTGTCCCCCCTTCTCACTTCATATCCTTCTTACCCTGCCCTACCTCCCTCCCCCTTTCCCTTCCTACAACAAACACCCATCCTCACACACACTCCAACTCACTCTGAAAATACAGAAGATTCGTTCTGTGGTAAAATGGGTTACCCAAGAGCAGGGCCGAGAACCAGGAGTCTGGTGAATGAACCTGGGAGGGAAGATTGGGAGGCAGAGCTCACAAAAAGGGAGGAAGAGTGGGAAAGGAAGCTAGAAAAGCTTGACAAGAAACTGGAGAGTATAGCTGCAGAGAGTGGGAAGTGGGAGCTACAAGCCAGAGCAGCAGAAGCTAAGATACAGTGCTTAGAAGAGGAACTGAAAAACCTGAAACAGCTTAAAGAGATAAATGTCAGTTCAGACATGACATCATGAACTTCTACATCAGTCACAGACAAGGGGACTGTAGGGAGCAAAGAAGCTATACTGTATGCAAAGGTACTACCAGACACATGTGGGGCCCAGGCAAAGACGAGTAGCACATTAGGAACAAATGAGAGGGCTGAAGACAATGAAATAGCTATGCTATATGCAGGGACTCTAACAGACAACTGCAGTGGCCAGGTACACATGAGCAGGAAAGACAGACACTGAGCATAGGGGCTTCAGCCAGGGAAACGATTAAAGAAGGAATGCTTCAATGGAAGGAACTAAAACATCTCAGAAGATGCAAAGGGAGACACAGTGGGGGGACGAAAGGGAGTGGTAAATTTTTGTCTACGGGCTCCAAGAAGTTGAAGGGGAAATCTATGATAAAAGAAAACAGGGTGAGCAAAAAGTGCTTGAAGGTGCCATACAAGCAATAGGTGAAGGCGACATGACCCAGGTGACAAATTATCGGAGAATTGGGTGGTTTGCAAGGGTGAAGAGAACGGCCTCTGAAAGTAATTTTCAATGCAGAATCAGCTCGAACCATGATCCAGCAGGAGAAAGCACGACTGAGGAACAAACTGGAGTACCGGTGAGTGTACCTCGATCGAGACAGAACACAAGAGGAAAGGATGATACTGAAAAAGAGGGTACAAAAACGAAAGGAGGAATGAAATGAAATAACAAAGATAAGCAGAAGAACCCAGACCCAAGTGGAAGGGCAAAAACACCCTCCAGAAACACCCACAGATGGACTCCAACCACAACAACCCCAAGGACACTGAACAATCTAAACCAACACCCACACACTGTTCCCCCTGTCCCCAACCCCAACATCACAAATCCCACCCCTACAGCAACCCCCTATGGGAACATTTTGCCCACCCCATCACAACCCCCCCCCAATCCCCCATAGGCCCCCACCAGGGCTCCCACTCCTCCAGCCCCAATATTCTCCCAGAACCACAGTTTTAGAAAAGAATTTGAAGGTTTGGTACACGAACGCGAATGGAATAACGAATAAATATGAGGAGTGGAATGAATAATCAATGCGAAGTCCCCAGACATCATAGCATTCACAGAAACAAAACTCACGGAGACAATAACAGAGGCAATCTTCCCACCGGGATATCAGATCCTGAGGAAAGATATAAGGACCAGAGGGGAAGGAGGGGTTGCACTGTTCGTAAGAAACCGATGGAGATTTGAGGAAATGGAAGGCATGGACGAGATTGGATAAAGGGATTACATAGTAGGCGCAATTCAGTGTGGGGAACATAAGGTAGTCACTTCAGCGATGTATAACCTACCACAGAACTGCAGGAGGCCAAGTGAGGAATATGAAGAGAGGAACAACGCAATGGTGGACACACTGGCTGAGGTGGCAAGGAGAGCTCACTCGAACAGAGGAAAGTTACTGGTTATGGGCGATATCAACCACAGGGAGATCGATTGGGAAAACCTGGAGCCACACAGGGGTCCCGAAACATGGAGAGCCAAGATCATGGATGTGGTACTGGAAAACCTCATGCATCAACATGTCAGGGTCACTACCAGAGAGAGAGAGGAGGATGAACCAGCGAGACTGGACCTCGTGTTCACCCTGAGCAGTTCAGTCAGACATTGAGGACATTACATATGAGAGGCCCCTGTGTGCCAGTGACCATGTGGTTCTGAGCTTTGAGTACATAGTCGAGTTACAAGTGGAAAGGGTAGCAGGAGTTGAATGGGAAAAGCCGAACTATAAAACGGGGGACTACACGGGTATGAGGAACTTCCTGCAGGAGGTTCAGTTGGAGAGGGAAATGGTAGGAAAGTTAGTAAACGAAATGATGGAATACGTAACAACAAAATGCAAGGACGCAGAGGAAAGGTTTGTTCCCAAGGGCAACAGAAATAATGGGAAGACAAGAACGAGCCCCTGGTTTACCCGAAGGTGTAGGGAGGCAAAGACTAAGTGTGCTAGAGAATGGAAAAAGTACAGAAGGCAAAGGACCCAGGAAAATAAGGAGATTAGTCGAAGAGCCTGAAACGAGAATGCACAGATAAGGAGGGAGGCCCAGCGTCAGTACGAAAACGACATAGCATCGGAAGTCAAGTCTGATCCGAAACTGTTGTATAGCCACATTAGGAGGAAGACAACAGTAAAAGACCAGGTGATCAGGCTGAGGAAAGAAGGTGGGGAACTCACAAGAAATTATAAAGAGGTATTTCAGGAGCTCAACATGAGATTTAACCAGATATTTACAGGTATTTACCAGTGTCACTGACGTGTATAGTTTGAAAAGTCATGGAGAAGATTATCAGGAGGAGAGTGATGGAGCACCTGGAACGGAACAAGATTATAAACGACAACCAGCACGGATTCATAGAAGGCAAATTCTGTGTCACAAACCTTCTGGAGGTCTATGTCAAGGTAATATAAGTAAGACACGAGAGAGCGGGGTGGGTTAATTGCATTTTCAACACAGTTTCTCACAAGATATTAGTGCTGAAGGTAGACGATCAGGTGTGTATAACAGGAAGGGCACTGCAATGGATCAGAGAATACCTGACATGGAGGCAACAACGGGTCATGGTACTTGATGAGGTATCACAGTGAGCGCTTGTGACGAGCGGGGTCCCACAGGAGTCAGTCCTAGGACCAGTGTTATTCTTGCTATATGTGAATAATATGACGGAAGGGATAGACTCAGAAGTGTCCCTGTTCGCAGGTTGTTCTTCAACTCTATATATCCTTCGTTAGGCCTCATTTAGATTATGCTGCACAGTTCTGGTCACCGTATTACAGAATGGATATAAATGCACTGGCAAACGTACAGAGGAGGATGACAAAGTTGACCCCATGTATCAAAAATCTTCCCTATGAGGATAGACTGAGGGCCCTGAATGTGCACTTTCTAGAAAGGCGTATAATTAGGGAGGATATGATTGAGGTGTATAAATGGAAAATAGGAATAAATAAAGGGGATGTAAATAGCGTGCGGAAAATATCCAGCCAAGACAGAACTCGCAGCAATGGTTCCAAGTTGGAAAAGTTCAGATTCAGGAAGGATATAGGAAAGCACTGGTTTGATAATAGAGTTGTGGATGAGTGGAACAAACTCCCGAATACCGTCATGGAAGCTAAGACGTGTAGTTTTAAAAATAGGTTAGATGAATACATGAGTGGTTGTGGGTGGGTGTAGGTTGGATCTGACTAGCTTGTGCTGCTAGGTCTTATCCCTTGCTCCTTCCTTAAGTGAAAGTGACCTGACTACGTGGAGTTTACATGGAGAGGGCTAACTCCAGGTTGTCAGGTATAAGCCGGGGAGTGATGGTCAGTAGGCCTGCTGCAGTGTTCATTCTTTCTTATGTTCTTAAGTTTTTATGATGTGAAGTTAATGAGGAGAATTAAATCAGATGAGGATCAAGCAGGACTTCAACGACACCTGGTCCAGCAACTGGCTTCTCGAATTTAACCCCGCCAAATGCAAAGTCATGAAGATCGTGGAAGGGCAAAGAAGACAGCAGACAGAGTATAGGCTAGGTGGCCAAAGACTGCAAACCTCGCTCAAGGAGAAAGATCTTGGGTTGAGTATAACACCGAGCACGTCTCCGAAAGCACACATCAACCAGATAACAGTTGCAGGATGTGGGCGACTGGCAAACCTGAGAATAGCGTTTCGATACCTTAGTAAGGAATCGTTTAAGACACTATACACCGTGTACGTCAGGCCTATACTGGACTATGGAGCAACAGTTTGGAACCCACACCTGGTCAAGCACGTCAAGAAATTAGAGAAAGTGCAAAGGTTTGCGACAAGGTTAGTTCCAGAGCTAAGGGGAATGTCCTACGAAGAAAGGTTAAGGGAAATTGGGCTGATAACACTGGAGGACAGAAGGGTTAGGGGAGACATTATAACGACATACAAAATACTGCGTGGAATAGACAAGGTAGATAGAGACAGGATGTTCCAGAGAAGAGACACAGGAACAAGAGGTCACAATAGGAAGTTGAAGACTCAGATGAGTCAAAGGGATGTTAGGAAGTATTTCTTCAGCCATAGAGTAGTCAGGAAGTGGAATAGTCTAGCAAGTGATGTAGTGGAGGCAGGAACCATACATAATTTTAAGACGAGGTATGATAAAGCTCATGGAGCAGGGAGAGAGAGTATCCAGTAGAGATCAGAGAAGAGGTGGGCCAGGAGCTGAGTCTCGACCCCTGCAACCACAATTAGGTGAGTACACTGGCGCTTGAGCGAACATTTTTTTTTTATTAATAATTATAATTAACAAGACTGTCATGCCGTTATGCTCTTAAATCTTCTTAAGTGTTGAGTAAGATTTTATTCTCAAACTACCTATAAAAACACTTCTGAATGAATATACATTATTCATTATTTTTTTTAAACTTACAGTAGTATTTAAATTTAATCTAAAAAAATACAGAAATAATAAATGTAAACTTCAGTAGTTACAGACTACATAACATTTGTCTAGGAAGCTGTAAAACTTCATTCATAAATTCTTATATAAAATGGCAAAAAGTTCTGAGTATAAACAGTACGTTATATACTGTTTGTATATACTATTTTTTTTTCTACTTTCCATGGTAAGTTCTGATAATATTATATACAGTCGAATCGCCATTAATAGTTAGTAAGATGCTGATTATAACTATGACCATAATTTTTAAAAGGATGGACCGGTAAGCCAGCGGAAGGCCTCGGTCAGATCACCAAAAGCTCCAACGGCTGGTCATCATCTGACTAAGACACGCGTCAGAAAACACTTGTCCTGTTTCCTGACGAACCTTACCTAACCTAACCATTACAAGACCTGAAATGTTTATTTTTATCATTATAATAATAATTAGTATTATTATTATTAGTAGTAGTCATAGTAGTAGTAGCCGTAGTATTAGTAGTGGTGGTATAAATAGTAGTAGCATAAGTAGTAGTACTATTATAGAAAACGACTAAATCAGTAGAGGCTATAGGCAACAGAAAGGCAATAATGTTAGATTTGAGGAACAATAGAAGTGTTTGAGTGTCTTGTGTCAGGAGTCCTTCAGCAATAAGAAGTCATCTTCCGCAAGTCATCTTCAAATCTTATTACGATCCTTCAGACTGATGTCACGTGGTGGGTGTGAGCACCCTAAGGTGGCGGTGACCGTACGGATATGGGTATGAAATCTAGGAAATGGATATGAACCTAGAATGACGAATGTGAGAGCCAGGTGCTTCGTACCACCAGTTTCTGCCTCGCGCCTGACTGTCAGCCTGTGCGTATACTGTCTATTTTCCTTTACAAATATCGTGAATATTTGACTTCAAAGAATCCTGTGTCAAAGCGTAAGCCTCGGACTGCCTTCCACGTTTCATCTTTCTTGCTTGTTTGTAGAGTTTAAAGTTTTTTGTTAAATGTTTTTTTTTGTTAAACGTTCCTCTGTCTTTTTATTTTAATTTTTTATTTTAACGCAAAGTATACGTCGAAAGAGATCTATGTGGCACACACACACACACACACACACACACACACACACACACAGGAGGCAGGAACCATATATAGTTTTAAGACAAGGTATGATAAAGCTCATGGAGCAGGGAGAGCAGAGACCCAGTAGCAGACAGCGAAGAGGCGGGGCCAGGAGCTGAGTCTCGACCCCTGCAACCACAATTAGGTGAGTACAATTAGTTGAGTACACACACACACACACACACACACACACACACACATACGCCCCGATGGCATGGTGGCTAGCGCTCTTGCTTCACGCACGGAGGGCCCGGGTTCAATTCCCGGCGGGGCCGAAACATTTCGAAGTGTTTCGTTACACACACACACACACACACACACACACATACAACAGGCCTAGTGTCTAATCGACATGTGCCTAGGACAAAATGGTAACTAACTCGACCCCTGCAACCACAACTAGGTGAGTACACATTCACACATACACACACACACACACAAACACACACACACATACACACTTCCTTTATTAACACAGTTTATTCTTCCTTAATCTATTACCAATTTGCTTATGACAAATTTGCCATGTCAGCCAAACCTCGCATTACTCTCCTCATAAATGGACCACGTAAATTTTGTCTGCATTTGTTATCATAACGCTCCCGTTATATCTACTCTTAATATGTCTACTGCAATTATCTCTACTAGTTTCATCAAATCTACTATCGTCATATTTACTGATATTCCATAAACTCCAATCACTTCCCCTCCGTCATGTTGAGTGCCATATTGTCTTCTTCCATAATGTTTATTTCTATCATGTCTACTACCAATATTTTACTACCATTTTGTTTACTACCATTTTGTCTCCTCGCATCTTGTTTACTTCCTTCATATGTTGAAAATGGTATAAAATACTTAAAAGACGATGATCACGAAACATATGCAACAGTTGGGTACCTTTATTAACCTACTACACATACTGCATTCTGTATTTAAGTGAAGAATCCTCCTGCATATGCGAAATATTTCAACAATTAAGATGACCAACTGTTGCAAGTGTGTCTCAATCATCAACTTCCATCATATCTACTCCCGATAAGTCTTTTCCTATCATGTTTACTTTCAAAATGTCATCTCCGGCCATATTTACCCCAACTAGTCTCTTTCTGTCACTTGCATCATGTCCACGTCCATCATGACCATCATGTCCATCATGATTGCTCAATTGGCGCTCTCTGATAGTTACTTAACATAAGAAACTGTTTGAATACCACATAACATTAAGAGTTACAGAATACCACATAACATTAAGAGTTACAGAATACCACATAACATTAAGAGTTACAGAATACCACGTAACATTAAGAGTTACAGAATACAACATAACATTAAGAGTTACAGAATACCACATAACATTAAGAGTTACAGAATACCACATAACATTAAGAGTTACAGCATACCACATAACATTAAGAGTTACAGAATGCCACATAACATTAAAAGTTACAGAATACCACATAACATTAGAACTTACAAAATATCAATTAATATTAAGAGTTTCAGAATAACACATAATAAGAGTTACATAATACCACATAAATAACAAAAATAAGACAATACCGTAAATGTAACAAAACATAAATAACCCGAACATCGGAGAGAGGAGGTAACGACGACGTTTCGGTCTGAATTGCACCATTTATAAAGTCACAATAAGATAAAAGAGAGATGGAGCCAGTATTTGTAGGCCAGCTGGCAGGGACGTGACATGAGAGGTGGTAAGAGTAGTGGTAGTGGTAAGGTAGGTAGTGGAAGTAGCAGTAGAAGTAGTAGTGATAGGGGTAAGGCTGGTAGAGAAAGCAGTAGTTTAAATATTAGTGGTAGTGCAATGTAGGGAGAGTGGTTAGAGATACAAGAATAGAAAGAGGGAGTGAAGGGTGAAGGGAGGCAAAAATGAAAGTAGGGGCCAAAGGTAGGAGGAAACGATAAAGGAAGGGAGGCATTGATTGATCATCTGCTAAAATTGTCTACCCTACTTCTAACTTTCACAGTCGCCGTATTGTTGAATCCTCCCTTATACACAACTCTCCTTGTATGAATCTTAGTCCTGGCTTTGTCTCTGTACGCGCCTTCGTTTCCTATTACATTTTCAAATGCTCCTTTTTCTTGTTTTGGGTTTCTTTTCTTCTGCATTGGGTGTTCTGTAATTCACTCCCTATCTCCCTCAGTCTCAGAGACTGCGGCTTGTGTCAACTTGCGCTGAGCTACTCTGATTTTTTTTCCTCCTCAATCCTTAAGTTGCTGCCTTGCAACATTGCCTAGCTCCTGATGACGCACTAAGATATGTGAAAGTACTTGAGCTAAAGATTTCCACCCCGTGCCACCCGTATATATATATATATATATATATATATATATATATATATATATATATATATATATATATATATATATATATATATATATGTCGTGCCGATTAGGTAAAACTGGTCAATTAGCAAGAACTCATCTAAAATTAAGTCCTTTCTAAAATTTTCTCTTATACGTTTAAAGATATATATTTTCATTTATGTTAATGTAAGAATTTATAATTTTGTACCAAGAGAAACTTTGAAAACCTACCTAACCTTATAACAACAAGCGCAATTTAATTTAGCCTAACCCAACTAAATATATTTTAGATACGTTAACATTAATTTAATAATAAACAAACACAATGAAATATATTTTTTTCGTTATGTTCAGAATGATTTTGGCGAAATTATTGCATACACAAATTTTCACTTGTCTTATATGGCAAGGTGAGCGTTGCTATTTAAGCCAAAATCGCAAGTTTTACCTAATCGGCACGACATATATATATATATATATATATATATATATATATATATATATATATATATATGTCGTGTGATTAGATAAAACTGGTCAATTAGCAAGAACTCATCTAAAATTAAGTCCTTTCTAAAATTTTCTCTTATACGTTTAAAGATATATTTTTTCATTTATGTTAATGTAAGAATTTATAATTTTGTACCAAGAGAAACTTTGAAAACCTACCTAACCTTATTACAACAAGCGCAATTTAATTTAGCCTAACCCAACTAAATATATTTTAGATACGTTAATATTAATTTAATAATGAACAAACACAATGAAATATATTTTTTTCGTTATGTTCAGAATGATTTTGGCGAAATTATTGCATACACAAATTTTCACTTGTCTTATATGGCAAGGTGAGCGTTGCTATTTAAGCCAAAATCGCAAGTTTTACCTAATCGGCACGACATATATATATATATATGCTAGGGTGTTGGGGAGAGGGGTGGGATTAAATTTTGGAGAATTAAATGCAAAATGGGAGTTGACACTGATGATACTGTGCTTATGGGAGATTCTAAAGAAAAGTTGCAAAGGTTAGTGGACGAGTTTGGGAGAGTGTCTAAAGGTAGAAAGTTAAAAGTGAACATAGATAAGAGTAAGGTGATGAGGGTATCAAACGATTTAAATAAAGAAAAATTGGATATCACATTGGAGAGAGGGATTATGCAAGAAGTAAATGTTTTCAGATATTTGGGAGTTGACGTGTCAGCGGATGGGTTTATGAAGGATGAGGTTAACCATAGAATTGATGAAGGAAAAAAGGTGAGTGGTGCGTTGAGTTATCTGTGGAGACAAAAAACGTTATCCATGGGGGCAAAGAAGGGAATGTACGAAAGTATAGTCGTACCAACACTCTTATATGGGTGTGAAGCATGGGTTGCAAATGCTGCAGCGAGGAGGAGGCTGGAGGCAGTGGAGATGTCCTGTCTAAGGGCAATGTGTGGTGTAAATATTATGCAGAAAATTCGGAATGTGGAAATTAGGAGAAGGTGTGGAGTTACTAAAAGTATTTGTCAGAGGGCTGAAGAGGGGTTGTTGAGGTGGTTTGGTCATTTAGAGAGAATGGATCATAGTAGAATGACTTGGAGTGCGTATAAATCTGTAGGGGAAGGAAGGCGGGGTAGGGGTCGTCCTAGAAAAGGTTGGAGGGAAGGGGTAAAGGAGGTTTTGTGGGCGATGGGCTTGGACTTCCAGCAAGCATGTGTGAGCGTGTTAGATAGGAGTGAATGGAGACGAATGGTTTTTGGGACATGACGATCTGTTGGAGTGTGAGCAGGGTAACATTTTGTGAAGGGATTCAGTGAAACCAGTTAATTGATTTAGTTGGACTTGAGTCCTGGAAATGGGAAGTACAATGCCTGCACTTTAAAGGAGGGGTCTGAGATAGTGACAGCTGGGAGGGACTTTTCTCAGCTGTCGTATCTGAGCTCCTCTGCAAAGACAGTGATTATGTATGAGTGTGGTGAAAGTGTTGAATGATGATGAAAGTATTTTCTTTTGGGGATTTTCTTTCTTTTGGGTCACCCTGCCTCGGTGGGAGACGGCCGACTTGTTGAAAAAAAAAAAAAAAAATATATATATATATATATATATATATATATATATATATATATATATATATATATATATATATATATAAATGCTTTATTAATAGATAGAATACATTTATAGAAAACACAAACATGAATACAATGGTACAATATGTCAAAGATTATGACTCTCCTCCAGTTCCTCCGAAGCCGGACGCGAGCCAAGTATGCAGCATGCGTTTCCTCTGGATGGCCACGCTGAGACGCTGGAACATGAACGTGGCTGCCTTTGGGTCCCTGGTGGTGTCGATATTTATATATATATATATATATATATATATATATATATATATATATATATATATATATATATGATGTCGTACCGAATAAAACTTGCAATTTTGGCTAAAATAGCAATGCACTTCTTACCGAATAGGGCAAGCAAAAATTTGTGTATAAAATAATAATTTCGCAAAAATCATTCTGAATGTAATGAAAAAAAAAATATTTCATTGTGTTTGCTTATTATTAAATTTGTGTAAACTTACATGAAATATAAATAATTGGATTAGGCTAAATTCAATTGCCCTTGTTATAATAAGGGTATGTAAGTTTCCTAATGTTCTTTTGGTATAAAACCAATAATTTTTATATTATTATAAATGAAAAAAAAATATTTATTTAAATGTATAAGTGAAAATTTTAGGAAGGACTTAATTTTAAATGAGTTCTTGCTAATTAACTAGTTTTACCTATTCGATACGAAATGTAGTGCCTAATATGTCCATATATATGCAAAACAACTATGGGTGAGTTGAATGATAGCTCTAGGCCTTTCGTATTGCAATCCACACATCATCAGGAGCTAGCAATGTTGCAGAAAAGAGGAAGAGATGCAAGCAAATTCGATCACAGGGAGCGCAAAGTCGCTCCCTGTGATCGTACTCTGGAGAAAAGGAAAACTTGGAAGGGTGTACAGTACCCTTCTAGTGGTCAATGTCAGCACAGTATCCTGGTGGAAGCTATTGCAGGGAGGCAGGGCACGCAGGTCCCTGCAGGGAGGCAGACCACACATGTCCCTGCAGGGAGGCAGACCACACAGGTCCCTGCAGGGAGGCAGGGCACGCAGGTCCCTGCAGGGAGGCAAAGCACGCAGGTTCCTGCAGGGAGGCAGGGCACGCAGGTTCCTGCAGGGAGGCAGGGCACGCAGGTTCCTGCAGGGAGGCAGAGCACGCAGATTCCTGCAGGGAGGCAGACCACACAGGTCCCTGCAGGGCCGCACAGTACTCTGGTCTCGGACACTGTACTGTACATCCTGGTAGCAACCACTGCCCTCGCGAGACCTGGACAGGGGACAAACGACTTGCATTAACGTCAACGTCTGTCAGCACCAAAGAGAGTAATTCAATTTTACGAGGCCGTCCTGGGCGTTAAACGGCCTACTTAGCAATATGTTGTGCTCCGCGCCTGAGAATGATCGCTCAGATAAACTTCACACTTCCTCATCCACAGCACACATTAATCTTTTGCAGAAATCCTGCAGGAAAATATTTTGAGAGCTGGTAATAAATAGTTATCGAAGGTTTTAACTTTCAGCCTTAATTATTATTATATTCAACGAGAATTTCCAATCCTGGAAGGATCATGAAGAGCGTAGAGAAAGGGAGCCTTTGGTCTGATCCCAGTAAAAGATCCGCTCTAATTTCTTGGATTATGAGCCCTACATCTGCATTAAAACACATGCTCATAAGGGTTTTAATAGCAATAACCTCCACCCTAGATATCTTAGACATGCAGATAATTGACTAAGAATAAGCAAAAAACTAAACTTAAAGTGACGTTGAATGGTGAGGTTGATTTATTATGATTTATTATACCCAGTTTAAGAATTAAAGTGGGGATCACAGTAAGCTCTCTGAATATCATCATCAAGAGGCGCAGACGTGAAGTATCATGGTGGGTACTGAAATAGACATTCTTCATATGTTATTAAAATGATGCTAAATAAAATCCATGAGAATTAAGTAAATTAAATTTGGAGTTAAAATTTATTTAAATTGCACTTTGTACGGTAATACAAAAATAAATGAGAATACATGGAAGTTATACACGTAGTTATTTATCTCTTAATAACTACACAGTGACATGATGAATAAGAATTACAGTGTACGATCACAGGTATTTGTGCCACACTATCAAAAGTGGCCCACAGTCGTCAAAAGCAGGGAACTTTTAGTGAAACGTCAGTTATTCTATGCGCGAGTGAGTGTGTTCTAACCTTCAACGAGTGATGTCGATCAGGAAGGTAGTTTTCAGGAATTTGTACAACAATACCTATTACTTTTCAGATCTTGACAGCGGTCTCAGCAGTGTACCAGAAATTCTGTCAAGATGCAAATTTAGCAGAATGAGATCATCCATTTGGGGGTCCACTGAGATGCAACAAAGTGATTGCATCATCCAGCTCGTAACTGGTCACACCATCATGTTCTAGGATACAAAATACTTTAGTTTAGGAATCAACTGTTACAACTATGAATGGTTAATCGAAAATCCGCAAAAAATAAAAATGAGATTTTAATCAGAAGTCCTCGTTAAGATCATATGAGAAGGCCTCATATGATCGCTTTCAAAATTTCATCACTGATATATGGTAACAAGTGCATAATTCTTGAAACAACTGGTATCTGAAGGTGCCCTTTAGCCTCAGCTGTTGGACACATTTCCAGCATTCTGAAAAGACTTCAAAAACTTCCATAACTCTCTAATGATTACCTTGAAATTTAAAAAAAAACATGAGCCTTCTAATACGAGGACGGCTCAGTGTGAAATTTAAGTTTGTTTGTGAATGTCTGCTAATTTTATGCATAACACAGTCTATTTTTTTTATTCCATTTAAATCACGTTAAATGTATTTGAGTCTACTACTTTTGACTGACTTCAACATTTAATGGCTGATGTGTGTTATGGTCTGGATTGTACCCATTATATTTAGTTTGTGTGAGCAAATTTATCCATATTCAAAATATTTTTTTTTTAAATTAAAATCGCTTAAATCCATGTAATAAATGGAGAATGAATCTTTGACTAACTTCCAATTTTTATCCCTGGTATGTTTTCCATTAAGAAAGAATCGCTTTGATCATTTGGCTGTGAAAGTTCCAGTATCCCAGTTTTTATTAAATAAATAGTGATAGTGATTTCCTTTAAATAACTAAAGAATGGCTCGTCTTAAGGACTTCAAAATATTACCAATGATGCATTGTCATAATATCATATATATTGCTCAGTACTCAGGAACTTTCATTTTATTGTGTCAACATTATATGTTTGAATGTCTATTCTTTACAAGTCTATATTCAGAGCTGAGATTTTACAGACGAACCAATTAATAAATATCACTTTTGTGCTTATATTTATTTACGTGATTATACGTATTGCATATATAGAAAACTGAAAACATGTAATAAAAAAGCAGACAGTCAAAATGGTTTTAAATAAAAGTTTAGTTTGATTATGACAATTGAAAATGGGCATGCCCGAATATTGGTGTGTGGCACCTGCCACGCCTGCCACGGGGTGTCATAAGAACATAAGAAAGAAGGAACACTGCAGCAGGCCTACTGGCCCATAAGAGTTACTAGGTGAGTTTGTACACGGTACAGAAACTCTGCAGATCCATCAGTTCACGTTCGTTTTCTCTCTTTCAACCTACCTCAGTCATTTATTTGGCTTATAATTGGCTAATATGTTATGACGTTTCTGAATAATATAATAATTTCCTTAAAATATTATTAGCCACTCTGTAATGAGATGTGATGTCAGTTTTTGCTGTCCTTGCTACTCTCCTCGTTCACCTGTGGAGACGATGTTTACAAAGCAGCTCTCCAGCTCTCACGACTCATCTGCTCTGCTACCAGCAGTGAGCGCTGAAAGTATTTTTGAGCTTTGTATGTGAGCATTCCAAGCATTATATATTATATTTCATAAAATTTGACTCTTCTAAAAACGTTAAATCTTAAATGTTTTCTTAAATTATTATAGAGAATTTTATAGAGAAAAAACTACAAAAAAAATTGAGAAATATTGAAAACTCACATGATTTAAGTTAAGGAATTTTAATTTTCAAGAGTTAGTGAGCCCGTAAATAATGTATCCAATCGGCCCTCTTGAACTAAAACTAGGGAAATGTTCGTTTTACATATGCAATTTCCGAAATTACTTTCCGTGCAATATTTCTGAAAAGCCTCTTCTGATTGGCTTCAAAATTTCAAAACCAATATATCCTACTTAGAAAGTTGGTATTGTTATCTGTGTGTATAGGTGCCATTCTGTCACTTTTAACCCTAAATTTGTATAGTAACAATTTTGCATACTAATGGGGCATACCGTGATGCTATTCAGGGGCTCTTGATCAAAGAAACTAGACTTATCAAGTCTGAAATTCTCCCATTCCTAGGTGCTATATGACGCAGATGTTGTGTATTATGTGCATAACATCCTTCATGGGTATAGCTGTGTTGGTGAAAATTTTGTTGGATTCTCTACAGTAACCGAAGACTGTACATTCAGTATGCTTGCCCTTGATTTTTGGTCGTATAAGATTTAATGTGTTAATTTTTCTAATCAAATTGCTGTCTCTGGAATAACTGGAGAATGTCTCTTCAGATCGCAAGTTATTAAAAGTATTTGACTTTTTTCGGTAATTCTACTTTAAATCTACAGAATGAAATTTCTCAAGACTCCTTTAAAATAAATATATTTTACTTTTTCAAAGCCTAAATAAAATTACTAACTTATTCTTATCATACCCTTAGTCCATTTGACTTAGAGAAAAAAATGGAAATTATTTTGGTTTGAGTTGATCCCGATTTTGTCTTTTTTATAGAAAAAAAATGAGTTTTAATATTAGTTTTCATTCAATAATTTCTGAGTGGCTTAATAAACTGCCCTCAACCTTCAAAGCTGATAACTCGACAATGCACGTTCTGACTGGCTTAAGTCTTAATGTTTTGGTGTATTTTAGGATATTCGTAACACTGAGATATGCTGTTTATCCCTTTAGATTCAAAACCATTGTTTCTTTGTGGATGATTTGAATTAGATTTAAGCTGTATACTAATGATAACTAGTGACTGCAACTCCTGACTAGTTTCAGCGCAAATTTTTAACTGTATTAGAAATTTACTCTGCACTTTGTACTGTAGATACAATATGCATTGATCTAGAGGGAGCTGGGGTTATACAATACAGAGTTACGTATCTCAGATCATGCAGCGACCACAGTGCGACAAAATTTGTGAATGTTTCATCTGATTAACGTTAAAAAATCAATGCAGATAACATCGTAATGCAACTTCTTGGTGACTTCACACTTCAAGTTCTTATGTATTTTGGAATATTGATATATGAAATGACTAGAGATATTTCTCCATTAAACCGACGAATATGAGCCTTAAATTACCTTATAAAAGAGGACTTACAGAATAATTCAAAGCGAGAATAAAGTCGATTTGAGATCTATTTATATAAAAAGCTCAATATTTAACAACAGTAATTGGTGTCCAGTGACCTGGTAGGTAACGCTCTCGCCTCACACACGGTGTCCGTGGTTCGATCCCCAAGAAGGGTGAAAACACTGGGCGTGTTTTCTTACACCTACTGTCCCCGTTCACCTAGCAGGTAAGTAGGTAACTGCGTGTTAGACGACTGGTGTGGGTTGCATACTGGGAAGAAGATTGAGGACCCCTAAGGAAATAAGACAGAGTCCCTCGATGACGCACTGCCTTTCTTGGGTTATCCTGGATGGCTAACCCTCCCGGGTTAAAAATCCAAACCAAATCTTATCTTATCTTAATGATTGCTCCACTTGTAGGGTCAAGTAAACATAACTCGCTGAAATGAATAGTGATTGACCTAATCAATGGTCAATATACATTATATATTTATTGTGATAGTGTATGTATAGTATGTTTCAATCCACATATTTGTTAGCTGAGGCTGTGAACTGGACCAACCTGGTGGCTAGCTCACCTCCACATTTGAGCAGCTGCCCCTCCACATTTGAGCAGCTGCCCCTCCACATTTGAGCAGCTGCCCCTCCACATTTGAGCAGCTGCCCCTCCACATTTGAGCAGCTGCCCCTCTGCTGTTTTCCGAGTTGCCAGGTGTCCAGTCCGAGCGTGAACACACACACACATTGTCGTTATTGTTGGTAGTGATATTGGTAATATTGTTGGTGACGGTACTGGTGATATTGTTGGTGGTGGCATTGGTGATATTTGTGTTGGTATTTATGGTGGTGACATTAGTGGTGATATTGGTTGTGGACACGGACTCTGACCTAAGTAATGAGTCATTCACGTCACTGAACACGGCGGACGTCAAACCCATACTGGAGTTTACAACATCAGTATGGAAACCAAGCCTCTCAGTCATATAAAAAACTGGAGAAAGTGAAGAAGTTTCCCACAAAACTAGTTCCGCAGCTATGGGGTATGTCCTGCGAGGAGATATAAAGGGAGCTAAACCTAACGATGTTAGAGGACAGAAGAACTAGGAGTGATATTATAACAACACACAAACTACTGAGAGGAATTATCATGATGGACAGAGAAACAAGGACAGAAAATCGGGAAAGAGCAAAACGAAGACATAGAAGAAAGTTGTAAACACAGATGAGTCACTGGGATGTTAGGCAGTATTTCTTCAGTCTAACAGTAGTCAGGAAATGGAACGACCTGGACAGTGGAGTGGTAGTGCTTTAAGAAGAGGTACGATATGACTCTCGAAGCCAAGAGTGAACACCATTGCGGCCAGCAAAGAGGAGACGCCTGGAGCTGAGACTTAACTCCTGCAACCACATGTAGGTGAGTAAAAACATTCATACACACAAACATTCATAGAAAAGCAGGCCTGCAGCAGTGGTCCTTCTTAAGTGGGTGTGACTTGAGTCGGCCTAGCATGGGTCAGCTACATTGCTCCTTTTTTCTTATATTCTTTTGTTCTTAAGTGGTGAAAATTCCTTCCTCCGTAAGCCATGCGTATCTTAAAAGGCGATTAAAATGCCGGGGGCAAGGGGGCGATAACCCCGTCTACTGTATTAATCATAAAATTTATAAGAAAGAGCATAGTAAAACTGACATATATGTATGTGCATTGATATAGCACATATAATAATAAAGAGTTTATTATAATTGTTATGAATGAAAAGACGCTGGATGTCATAGCTTTAAGCGAAGCAAAGCTGAAGTAGGAAGATTTTCAATGGAAAGAAATGAAAGAGATTAGGTTAAAAATATCTGAGAAAGTTAGAGGTAAGGAAGCAGTAGCGGAAATGTTCAGTGATCAGTTATGGAAGGAAAATAACAAATATCAAATATGAATGCATAAATTTAAGGATTATGTGGATTAAATGTGGGTTGTGAAAAGTGGGTTACATTAATTTATTAAGGATTTATGCACAAGGGGAAGATTTAGGGAGATGTTCAGCCAGTGTTTAGGGAGTTCTCAACCTAGTGAGAGAGTAACTGTTGTGGGTGACATAAATGCTAAAGTGGGAGAAACTTCTTTATAGAGCATTCAATTTTATGGATATAGGAGGGTGGGTGTAGGAGGTCTGAGGAGAGATTGGTGGAATGACGTGGTAAAGAAAATGGGAGAAAAAGTTAGTTTATGAAAGGTTTTTACAAAGCTGGGACATAAGGAGGATGGAGAATATAGAAAGTAAAAGAAAAGTTAATAGAATGATGAACGATTATAAAAAGGGAGAAAATGAGAGAATGAGTGAGGATCTGTCAAGGAACTTTGCTGAGAATAAGAAAATGTTTTCAAGTGAGATTAACGAGTTGAGAAGCCCCTGGGAACGATTGGATTGAACAATTAAACACAAATGAGGGGAGGTAATAGAGTGGGAAGATGGTGGGTTTATTTTGAGGTGCTGCTTAATGTTGTTGAAGAAAGGGAGGCAGTGATTTCATGCATTGTGCAGGTAGGTATATCTTTTAAAACTGAGGAAGAAGCAGTGTGTGTGTGGGGGAGGTGCGTCAAGCAGCGGGAAGAATGAAACGCGACAAAACAACTGTGATTGATGAGATCAAGACAGAATTCCTAACAGTAGATGGGGATATACTTTCAGCGCTGTTGGCGCATTTGTTCAATAAAAATATGAGAGGGGAAGGTATATATGAATTGGTAGAAAATAAGCATAGTTCCTTAATATAAAGTAAAAGGGGATACAAGAATTATAGGGAAATAAGCCTAATGAATATACCAGGTAAAGTGTAATTGTTGAAAGACTTCAGAGTAAGACAGAGAGCAGGATCGCAGATGATCAAGGAGGTTTTAGGTAGGGGATGTGTAGACTCAAGTGTTTACATAGAAGCATATATGTGAACTGTATTTAGACACGGGTTAGGAAGTTTTCGCTGCATTGATGTGGCATATGTTGCAAACGTATGGAAAAGGTGTTAGTTTACTAAAGCAAGCTGAAAGTTTTTATAAGGACAGCGAGGCTCAGTTTAGGCTACGTAGGAGAGAGGAAGATTATTTTCCAGTAAAATTATGACGTAGACAGGAATGTGTGATGTCACCATTGTTGTTTAACATATTTAAAGATGGGGTTGTAAAAGAATCTTATTATTGGAAGCTAAAGAGAAAATTGTGGTTTCAAAATTCGTTATAGCGAGACAGTGGAGATGTCGTCTCTGAAGGGAGGAATGAGCAGTTTTCGAGTGATGAAAAAATTAAAATTGAAAAATTATGGAAAAAAATGTTTTCTTATCAAAAAATAGTGCATAATTCTGGCAACATGTTGATGAAATCGGTGTCTTTCTATCATATTTCTAAGTATGTTTTACCTAACAAGATTTGTTTTCGATTTTTCTCTTAGGAAGAGGACATGTTGGCAATTAGTCAGATTTTTGTTTTACCCCAAAAATTGTGATTATTATGATTGTTTCACTGCATGGCAACTTCTGTGAGGAGTAGAATGGAGAGAGTGGGTGCAGTGGGCTCTCAGTGGCCTTGCAGCCTCTGATAAGCATGGTGAGATGTAGTGCTCTGGAAGGTGGTGTGCCATTACCTAAGATTTGTACACAAACATAATTATCAATATCTTAGGAATAAGTTATTGACATTATAATCTCTCATGCAAAGAGTATTTATCATAGCATCATGATACTTTCGTAGATTATTGACGAATGATGGTTCTATTGAATTAAAGAGAGAGTTTGCGATGTGTCGTACGGTTTGTTGTTATTGATTTTTGTTTTCCCAAACAAATTTAAAAAAAAACACGTATTTCAACATTTTGTATAATGCAATCTATTGAAAGAAAGCTCAAATCGCTCAGTATTTCCATAACCTAGCTCTTCGTCTTTCATCAGATTTCAACTAGAACATTGTATGTCTTAAAAATTTTGTAGGAGAGGGATTGCCATAAGCCCTATCAAAGAGGGCATTATTTTTTTCTATATAACTGTAAGGCAAAACGTTACTAAAAACTCAGTGTCACAGAAAAATTTCCACTGAAATATTTGGATAATAAAAAAAAAGGTCAATTTCGCTCATCATCCCCTGAAGGCAGTGTGTGGTGTGAATATTATGCAGATAATTCATAGTTTAGAAATTTGGAGATGCTGAGGAGGGGTTATTTAGGTGGTTTAGAGATTTAGAGAAGTTGGAGCAAAATAGGATGAATTGGAGGGAGAATAAATCAATAATGGAGGGTAAGAGAGGGAAGGATCGTCCAAAATAAGGTTCGAGGGAGGGGGTAAAAAGGTTTTCTGTCCGAGGGGCTTGATCATTCGACAAGCGTGCGTGAGCATTTTAAATATGAGTGAGTGGAGGCAAGTGATTGTTATGATTTGTCGTGCTGTTGGAGCGCGAGCAAGGTAACATTTATAAAGGGATTCAGGGAAAATGGTTCACTGGAGGTGTTAAGTACATTGCCTGCACTCTGAAAGATGCATACATACATACATACCTTCATACATACATACATACATACATACATACATAAAGACAATACATAGTCTTTTTATTTTTATTGTTAACACATAGGCCGTTTCCCACCAAGGCAGGGTGGCCCAACAAAGAAAAACTTTCATCATCATTCACTCCATCACTGTCTTGCCAGAGGCGTGCTTACACTACAGCTACAAAACAGCAACATTAACACCCCTCCTTCAGAGTGCCGGCACTGTACTTCCCATCTCCATGAATCAAGTCCGGCCTGCCGGTTTCCCTGAAACCCTTCATAAATGTTACCTAGCTTACACTCCAACAGCACGTCAAGTACTAAAAACCATTTGTCTCCATTCGCTCCTATCTAACACGCTCACGCAACCCGCCAACCTTTTCTAGGCAGACCCCTACCCCGCCTTCCCTCCACTACAGATTTATACACTCTCGAAGTCATTCTATTTTGCTCCATCCTTTCTACATGTCCAAACTATCTCAATAACCCCTCCTCAGCCCTCTGGATAGTTTTGGTAATCCCACACCTTCTCCTAATCTCCAAACTACGGATTCTTTGCATCATATTCACACCACACATTGACCTCAGACATGACATCTCCACTGCCTCCAGCCTTCTCCTTGTTGCAACATTCACAACCCCTGTCTCACACGCATACAAGAGTGTTGGTATAATTATACTCTCATACATTCCCCTCTTTGCTTTCATGGATAAAGTTCTCTGTCTCCACAAGCTCCTCAGTGCACCACTCACCTTTTTCCCCTCTTTAATTCTATGATTCACCTCATCCTTCATAGACCCATCTGCTGACACATCCACTCCCAAATATCTGAACACATTCACCTCCTCCATACTCTCTCCCTCCATTCTGATATCCAATCTTCCGTTATCTATTTTTTTTGTTATCCTCATCACCTTACTCTTTCCTATATTCACTTTTAATTTCCTTCTTTTACATACCCTACCAAACTCATCCACCAACCTCTGCAACTTCTCTTCAGAATCCCCCAAAAGCACAGTGTCATCAGCAAAGAGCAACTGTGACAACTCCCACTTTGTGTTAGATTCTTTATCTTTTAACCCCACACCTCTTGCCAACACCCTAGCATTCACTTCTCTTACAACTCCATCTATAAATATATTGAACAACCACGGTGACATCACACATCCCTGTCTAAGGCCTACTTTTACTGGGAAAAAATCTCCCTCTCGCCTACATACTCTTCTAACCTGAGCCTCACTATACCCGTAAAAACTTTTCACCGCTTTCAATAACCTACCTAATATTCCATACATTTGCAACATCACTATTATTATTATTATTATTATTATTATTATTATTATTATTATTATTATTATTATTATTATTATTAGTATTAATATTATTATTATTATTATTATTATTATTATTATTATTATTATTATTAGTAGTAGTATTAATATTATTATTATTATTATTATTATTATTATTATTATTATTATTATTATTATTGTTATCATTATTATCATTAACACTATTATCATTATTATTATTATTATTATTATTATTATTTTTATAAACGGAGAATGATAGTCAACCTCAATTCTGCTGTTTATTGTATACAAAATTTGCTCTACTGCCAGACGTCTACAGATAAGCATGTCAGTGGTCAGATTAAGCTGGTGAAGCTCCCAGTCGACAAAAGTGCCAACGCTTATTATCACAAGCTATAAGTCATTGCCAGCGTGTTATTAGAGTGAATATTGCGTATACAGTATTAATAATTATTAATGATACATGACACATGACATAACTGACCCATGCAAACATACATGCGCATTCATATACATATTAAATGGGGTACATACATACATGTAAATATATGCCCATATATACATATAGTCATGCATATATACATATATATACAATGAATACATGCATTCATGCATTCATACACACATGCTTGCTTACAGACACCAGGATATTCACACATACATTCAATCTTATACACATACATTTTTTATTATTTTTATACATTTATAGAGGCATTTTAGTTGCCTCTTACGACATGCATGACTTTCTGAGGAAGGATTCTTCTCCAATTTCCCATTGAGATATTTAAACATATCGACACATATAAATGTGCGTATGCATATATGTGTACGTGTGGGCTCTATGCAAGTGTACAGCATGACTGGATACATCTGCACTTATATATTCATAGACATACACATGAACATGTAAACATTCACGCAAGTTACATATGCTTATGTACATTTACACCTAAATACATATGCATAAATATACATCTGAACAAGCATGCACACAAAACGTTTATATATATATATATATATATATATATATATATATATATATATATATATATATATATATATATATATATATATATATATGTCGTGCCGATTAGGTAAAACTGGTCACTTAGCAAGAAGTCATTTAAAATTAAGTCCTTTCTAAAATTTTCTCTTATACGTTTAAAGATATTTTTTTTTCATTTATGTTAATGTAAAAATTTATAATTTTGTACCAAGAGAAACTTTGAAAAGCTACCTAACCTTATTACAACAAGCGCAATTTAATTTAGCCTAACCCAACTAAATATATTTTAGATACGTTAACATTAATTTAATAATAAACAAACACAATGAAATATATTATTTTCGTTAGGTTCAGAATGATTTTTGAGAAATTATTACATACACAAATTTTCGCTTGTCTTATATGGCAAGATGAGCGTTGCTATTTAAGCCAAAATCGCAAGTTTTACCTAATCGGCACGACAAAATATATATATATATATATATATATATATATATATATATATATATATATATATATATATATATATATATATATATATATATATATGTATATATATAAACGTGCTCGCTTATTCACATGCATACAGACACAAATGTTTTCGTTCGTATGCACATTAACATGCATATAAATATACATGGAGAGCCAAGATGATGGACGTGGTACTGGAAAACCTTATGCACCAACATGTCAGGGCCACTACGAGAGAGAGAGAGGAGAGGATGAACCAGCTAGGCTGGACCTAGTGTTCACCCTGAGCAGCTCAGACATTGAGGACTTCACATATGAGAGGCCCCTTTTAGCCAGTGAATATGTGGTTCTGAGCTTTGAGTACACAGTAGAGTTACAGGTGGAGAGGGCAACAGGAGTTGAAATGGAAAATCCAAACTATAAGAGAGGGGACTACACGGGTATGAGGAACTTCCTGCAGGAGGTTCAGTGGGACAGAGACATGGAAGGAAAGTCAGCAAACGAAATGATGGAATACGTAACAACAAAATGCAAGGAAGCAGAGGAAACGTTTGTTCCCAAGGGCAACAGAAATAAAGGTAAGTCCAGAACGAGCCATTGGTTTACCCAAAGGTGCAGGGAGTCAAAGACTAAGTGCGCTAGAGAATGGAAAAAAGTACAGAAGGAAAAGGACCCATTAAAATAAGGAGATTAGTCGTAGAGCCAGAAACGAGTATGCACAGATAAGGAGGGAGGCCCAGCGACAGTACGAAAATGACATAGCATCGAAAGTCAAGTCGGACCTGAAACTGCTGTATAGTCACATTAAAAGGAAGACAACAGTCAAAGACCAGGTGATCAGGCTGAGGAAAGAAGGTGGGGAACTCACAAGAAAGGATCAAGAGGTATGTGAGGAGCTCAACACGAGATATAAGGAGGTATTTACATTGGAGGCAGGAAGGACTCTGGGAAGACAGTACAGAGTGGGACACCAACAAGGAATATACCAAGTGTTGGATGACATACACACAACTGAGGAGGAGGTGAAAAAGTTGCTGAGTGACCTTGAAACCTCAAAGGCGATGGGACCGGACAACATCTCCCCGTGGGTCCTTAGAGAGGGAGCAGAGATTCTGTGTGTGCCACTAAACACAATATTCAACACATCCCTTGAAACTGGACAGCTACCTGAGGTATGGAAGAAGGCAAATGTAGTTCCCATTTTTAAGAAAGGAAACAGAAACGAGACACTAAACTATAGACCAGTGTCACTTACGTGTATAGTGTGCAAAGTAATGGAGAAGATAATAAGGAGGAGAATGGTGGAGCACCTGGAACGACACAAGCTTATAAACAGCAACCAGCACGGATTCATGGAAGGCAAATCCTGTGTCACAAACCTTCTGGAGTTCTATGACAAAGTAACAGAAGTAAGACACGAGAGAGAGGGGTGGGTTGATTGCATTTTCTTGGACTGCAGGAAGGCCTTCGACACAGTTCCTCATAAGAGATTAGTACAGAAGTTAGAGGATCAGGTGTGTATAACAGGAAGGGCACTGCATTGGATCAGAGAATACCTGACAGGGTACATGATGAGGTATCGCAGTGGGCGCCTGTGACGAGCGGGGTCCCACAGGGGTCAGTCCTAGAACCAGTGTTATTCTTGGTATATGTGAATGACATGTCGGACGGGATAGACTCAGAAGTATCTCTGTTCGCAGACGATGTGAAGTTAATGAGGAGAATTAAATCAGATGAGGATCAGGAAGGACTTCAAAGAGACTTGGACATGCTGGACACCTGGTCCAGCAACTGGCTTCTCGAATTTAACCCCGCTAAGTGCAAAGTCATGAAGATTGGGGAAGTTAAAGAAGACCGCAGACAGAGTATAGGCTAGGTGGCCAGAGACTGCAAACCTCACTCAAGGAGAAAGATCTTGGGGTGAGTATAACACCAAGCACGTCTCCGGAAGCACACATCAACCAGATAACTGCTGCAGCATACGGGCGACTGGCAAACCTGAGAATAGCGTTCAGATACCTTAGTAAAGAATCGTTCAAGACACTGTACACCGTGTACGTCAGGCCCAGCGCCAGTTTGGAACCCGTATTTGGTCAAGCACGTAAAGAAATTAGAGAAAGTGCAAAGGTTTGCGACAAGGCTAGTTCCAGAGCTAAGGGGAATGTCCTACGAAGAAAGGTTAAGATAAATCGGCCTGACAACACTGGAGGACAGGAGGGTTAGGGGAGACATGATAACGATATACAAAATACTGCGGGGAATAGACAAGGTGGATAGAGACAGGATGTTCCAGAGAGGGGACACAGAAACAAGGGGTCACAATTGGAAGTTGAAGACTCAGATGAGTCAAAGGTATGTTAGGAAGTATTTCTTCAGCCATAGAGTAGTCAGGAAGTGGAATAGTCTGGCAAGTGATGTAGTGGAGGCAGTAACCATACATAGCTTTAAGACGAGGTATGATAAAGCTCATGGAGCGGGGAGAGAAGAGACCCATTAGCGATCAGTGAAGAGGCGAGGCCAGGAGCTGAGTATCGACCCCTGCAACCACAATTAGGTGAGTACATACACGTGTTATCTTCTTCAGGTATTTTCCTGCATTAGATTTTTAAGACCACCTTGTACGATTACGTTAGTTTAAATTGAGGTAGAGGGAGCTAGCCCTCTACTTCAATTTAATCTAGGCCCACATCTCGTATGAGACGTGGGATACTTTTCTTGGATCGTATGAGACGTGGGGATACATTTATTGGATTGTATGAGAAATGGAGATTCCTTTCTGGAATTGTATGACACATGAGGCTTCCTTTATGGGATTGTATGACACATGAGGCTTCCTTTCTGGGATTGTATGAGACGTGGGGCTACCTTTATGGGATTGTATGACACATGAGGCTTCCTTTCTGGGATTGTATGAGACGTGGGGCTACCTTTCTGGGATTGTATGAGACGTGGGGCTACCTTTCTGGGATTGTATGAATCATGGGGCTACCATTCTGGGATTGTATGATACGTGTGGGATTCCTTTCTTAGGTTTCTCAGCAAAAGAAATGCATCTAACTTAGGTATACCTAACTTAGGCATATATCTTAGGTATCCTTCCTACTTTTCGCTCGTAAGTCGAAAAACCCTCAGCCAGTGAACGAACGGAGATCTCATTCTTAGAAGAAGTAGCATGCGCATAGGGGCTCTATGACCAAAACACAAATAAACCGCACATAAGAGACTGAAACTTATGACGACGTTTCGGTCCCACTTACCCCATTGACTAGTCACTATGTGACACGTTAATGGTCCAAACTGCAAGTCCTTTAACAAATGAAAATCATTTTTTTTGGTATAAGATTATAAAGAATTTGAAAATTGATATAAAATAAAATTAAAATTCGCGTTTTTATATTTAACGAGGATAGACTTGCCTATTTTCGGGACTTCGGCAGCAAAAATTTTTCTCTTCTTTCTTCAGATTTTTTTTTATCATTACTGAAGAAAGTCTTATTCGATCAGCTTAATTTTTTTAATTATTGTGTTGCTAGAGTGTGTCGCAACACTACAAACTGCTGCCTGCACGAGCTGCAACCTCCCTAAACACTGACCAGTTCTCCCTGCAACTTCCTTCAAGGTTCGGGGGACTAGTCGTATGGGTGGGAGCAGAATGGATTTATGTCACATAGACCATTTCCAGATTTTGTTTCCGTGTTATAACTGGAGAAAGATTCCTCTGATCGGCTTCAAACTTGTAACTGTCGTGTATCCTACTTAAGGAGAAATGGGATATAGTATTATTAAACACTGTTTGATTATTTTGCCTTGATGTTCTGAGGGGCTCTTGATCCCAGGAACTGGATTTATCCTCTACTTCCTTGAATAAAATCCGATTGTTCACCCTCCTCAGACGCTATCTAACCCCTACGGGTTTAGCACTTTCTCCTGATGAAAAAAAAACCGTGAAGGTGTCAATATTTAATTTCTGATGCATCGTGTGTTTAGGTTTGTCAGGAAACAAGACGAGTGTTTCCTGACGCGGGTCTTAGTCATATGATGATCTGCAGCTGGAGCTTTGGTCATCTGACCGAGGCCTGCTACTGGCTTACCTTTAAAATAATATGGTTATAATTGCAACCATTAAATTATTATTATAACCGCCTATTGATCGTATGACATGGATGAAACCTTTCATTACGTATAGGCTGTGTAGGTGCAAATTTTGCTGGATTCTATGCGATTACCGGAAAATTCATTGTCTGTTTGTCTTTAGACTCTTAGTGGTCAAGTGTTTTCCTAAATGAAATCTTCGTCATGACTTTAAGTTGTGTAAGTTTTCATGTGCGAATTTTATTATTGAAATTGGTTTCTGTGAAATAACTGGAGAAACTCTTCTGCATGGAAATAAGTCATAAAGTTTGCTATATTGGGTTATCCAAGGTTATATCAGAAAAATATTAAATCAGAAAAATGTACTTTTATGTACACGTAACATCTGAGTGCCACAGAGAAAATTGTAACAAAAAAAATATTTGCCGAATGCTTCAATAAAATTTACTTACTTATTTTCGTACTTACCTGTGGACTTTCTGAATGTCTTACTTATTTAAATTCTGGTCTATCTTAGAGAAAAGTTTGGATTGATTTTGGCTTGTGTACGTTCTGATTTTCAATTGCTGAAATAGAAATATCGCTTTTCATGTAATAAGTTCCCAGTGCCGCATACAATTAATTAGCTTCGACCTTTTAACGTGACTAAACTGGAATTGCAGCTTCTGAGAGGCTTCAAGGTAAATATTATTGTGTATTTGATAGACTAGTCTCTTTGTGAATAAAAGAGAATGCCTCTTCGACATACCTTCAAAGCTAGTATCTCTTAATCGAAGGTTTGAATTGTATTTGTGTTGTGTGTCCCGATTTACCATTTTGATTGAAAAACATTTTTGATATTGGTATACATATGAAGACTTGTGAACGCCTCTACTGATTTGCTTTAAATCTTCAATTCTAGAATTGACCTGCACTACAAACTTATGCTACACACAGCGCTATTCCAGTGGCGTGCATTAAGATACAGGGTTACCTTAGACAGGGATGTCTTTCTTGGATCACAGCGACCGAAACACATCTAGTTAGTTTTCATGTCTTTATTGGTTGCGTAGGGAATAATTATTTCTATACACAAATTGTTGTCGATAATTTTTGTGTATTCTAAATATTTTTAAAAAGTTGTATGTCTCATATTTGATTATTAGTAGTATAAATCAATGAGTCGAAAACTAAAACTAAGTTATAGATTAAAAACAAAACATTTCTTTGGGATCCAGTCGAGTCAGTTTTAGTGATGCTGTATCCTTGGGAAGAGGAATCCCATATAGCTTTTAATTTTGTTTTATTTCCTGAGAAGTACATAGATATCAGGTAGAAGAGGTGCAGCGAGACAGAGAAACAAATAGCAATAAATATTCAGAGGAAGAGAGCTAGATCAAGAAAAGTATACAGACACGGAGATAAGTAGACAGCGATTTACAGAATCAGGGAGCGAATCATAGAAAGAATGAGATGCAACAATATTGAGGTAGGAAAAAATGGACGTCATAGGCAAAGAAAGGCACAGAGATTGCACTACAGAGTTAAAAAGAGGAAGAAGGACAAGAAAAGACAGAAACAAAAAAAGGGAAATGATAAGGCACAGAGAAGAAGAAAAAAAGCCAATAAATAAATAAAAAAGAGATGGGCAACCAGAGACAAACAAAACTCATAGAGAGAAGGCGAAGCAGAGACAGAAACCGACTAAACTCATAAAGAGACCTAGAGATAATTACGAGTGAATACAGCGAAGCTCTTGCTCTTAAGAGCCTCGATAAGAGCTGTAGTTTCCACTGTGTTTGTTCAATTAATTTCTAGCAAACACGCAATAATTACATTCGCTCAGCGTGTTGACCCAGGAGAGTTATAGCCTCAGATAAGGGGACGAGAAGCAGGCGAGTTTGAAGGAAAGGAGTAATTTTTATGATTATATCAATCAAAGATAACAGGTGGTAGGTCAAATGGGAAGGAGTGATAATTTCAATGACCTTATCATTCTCTGATATGGGGCAGAGACGGTGATGGGTACGAGCGAAGGTTGCAAATGACACATCAGACACAGTTAATTGAGAGAGGCAGAAGGAAGATGAAGCAGAATAAAGTGTTGAAGAAACAGTATAAATTTGAGGTGGACAACATTTCAGGAAAGTTAGAGAGAGGGGGAAGGGGGTGAAGAAGATATTGCGAGGTAGGTGTTAGGACACGCAGGTGGCTTATGTTAGTGTTATATCATAGTGGAGAAAAGTGGAATTTGAAATTTAATATGCAGTCATAATAGAGCATATATAAGATAATCAAAGGTAAACATGACATCTTCACAACCTTATAAAGTATCTCAATACGTCTGAAAAATAATTTTATTGTTGTTCATAGCACAAGTTACTGGACCACAAAAAATATTTACACTAATACTGAAAACCTTTAAAGTTTTACATATTTTCATATCATTACAGCACCTCATCCATCTTCACTGAGTAGTACAGTGACTGAGTAGTACAGTGACTGAGTAGTACAGTGACTGAGTAGTACAGTAACTGAGTAGTACAGTGACTGAGTAGTACAGTGACTGAGTAGTACAGTGACTGAGCAGTACAGTGACTGAGTAGTACAGTGACTGAGTAGTACAGTGACTGATTAGTACAGTGACTGTGTAGTACAGTGACTGAGTAGTACAGTAACTGAGTAGTACAGTGACTGAGTAGTACAGTGACTGAGTAGTACAGTGACTGAGTAGTACAGTGACTGAGTAGTACAGTGACTGAGTAGTACATTGACTGAGTAGTACAGTGACTGAGTATTACAGTGACTGAGTAGTATAGTGACTGAGTAGTACAGTGACTGAGTAGTACAGTGACTGAGTAGTACAGTGACTGAGTAGTATATTGACTGAGTAGTACAGTGACTGAGTAGTACAGTGACTGAGTAGTACAGTGACTAAGTAGTACAGTGACTGAGCAGTACAGTGACTGAGTAGTACAGTGACTGATTAGTACAGTGACTGATTAGTACAGTGACTGTGTAGTACAGTGACTGAGTAGTACAGTAACTGAGTAATACAGTGACTGAGTAGTACAGTGACTGAGTAGTACAGTGACTGAGTAGTACAGTGACTGAGTACTACAGTGACTAGGTAAAACAGTGACTAAATATTACAGTGAGAGTGATTGAGTAGTACAGTGACTGAGTACTACAGTGACTAGGTAAAACAGTGACTAAATATTACAGTGAGAGTGACGGGACTGCAATCCGGAAGTAATGTGATGTGTTAAAGAGTGAGTAATACAGTTTCATTTATTAGAAGAATGAAAACGCATTTTTAAATACAAATTTTGAACTCTAAATGAATCATTATATATATATATATATATATATGTGTGTGTGTGTGTGTGTGTGTGTGTGTGTGTGTGTGTGTGTGTGGGTACTCACCTAATTGTACTCACCTAATTGTGGTTGCAGGGGTCGAGACTCAGCTCCTGGCCCCGCCTCTTCGCTGTCTCCTACTGGGTCTCTGCTCTCCCTGCTTCATGAGCTTTATCATACCTTGTCTTAAAACTATGTATGGTTAATGCCTCCACTATATCTTTCTCTAGACTATTCCACTTCCTGACTACTCTGTGGCTGAAGAAATACTTCCTAACATCCCTTTGACTCATCTGAGTCTTCAGCTTCCAGTTGTGTCCCCTTGTTTCCGTGTTCCCTTTCTGGAACATCCTGTCACTGTCTACGTAGTCAATTCCCCGCAGTATTTTGTATGTCGTTATCATGTCTCCTCTGACCCTTCTTTCCTCCAGTGTTGTTAGTCCTATTTCCCTCAACTTTTCTTCATAAGACAGAACCCTGAGTTGTGGAACTAACCTTGTCGCAAACCTTTGCACTTTCTCTAGTTTCTTTACGTGCTTGACCAGGTGTGGGTTCCAGACTGGTGCTGCATATTCTAGTATGGGTCTGACGTACACGGTATACAGTGTCTTGAACGATTCCTTGTTAAGGTAACGGAACGCTAATCTTAGGTTTGCCAGTCGCCTATATGCTGCTGCAGTTATCTGGTTGATGTGTGCCTCCGGAGACGTGCTTGGCGTTATACTCACTTTAAGGTCTTTCTCCTTTGCCGAGGTTTGTAGCCTTTGTCTGCCTAGCTTGTAATCTGTCAGCGGTCTTCTTTGCCCTTCTCCGATCCTCATGACTTTGCATTTAGAGGGATTGAATTCAAGAAGCCAGTTGCAAGACCAGATGTCGAACTTGTCCAGGTCTGTTTGCAGCCCTGCCTGGTCCTCTTCCGATGTGATTTTCCTCATTATTTTCACATCATCCGCGAATAAAGACATTTCTGTGTCTATCCCGTCCGTCATGTCATTTATATATACCAGGAATAACACTGGTCCTAGGACTGACCCCTGCGGAAGACCGCTCGTCACAGGCGCCCACTGTGATACCTCACCATGCACCATGACCCGTTGTTGCCTCTCTTTGAGGTATTCCCTGATCCATTCCAGTGCCCTTCCTGTTATACCTGCTTGTTCTTCCAACTTCTTTACTAATCTCATGTGAGGAACTGTGTCGAAGGCCTTCCTGCAGTCCAGGAAAATGCAATCAACCCACCCTTCTCTCTCCTGCCTTACCTCTGTTACTTTATCATAGAACTCTAGGAGGTTTGTTACACAGGATTTGCCTTCCCGGAATCCGTGCTGTCTGGTGTTTATTATCCTGTTCAGCTCAAGGTGTTCCACCATTCTTTTCCTGATGATTTTCTTCATAACTTTGCACACTATACACGTAAGTGACACCGGTCTATAGTTTAGTGCCTCTTTTCTGTCTCCTTTTTTAAAAATGGGGACTACGTTGGCCTTCTTCCATACCTCAGGTAGCTGCCCAGTTTCAAGGGATGTGTTGAATATTATGGTAAGTGGCACACCCAGTACCTGAGCTCCTTCCCGAAGAACCCACGGGGAGATATTGTCCGGACCCATCGCCTTTGAGGTATCGAGGTCACTGAGTAACTGCTTCACTTCCTCCTCAGTTGTGTGTATGCCCTCTAGCACTTGGTACATCCCTTGTTGGTGACGAGCCCCGTCCTGTCTACCAAGCTGCCTTCCTTCCTCCATTGTGAATACTTCCTTAAACCTCAAGTTGAGCTCCTCACATACCTCTTGATCATTACTTGTGAGTTCCCCATCTTCTCTCCTCAGCCTTATCACCTGGTCCTTGACTGTTGTCTTCCTTCTGATGTGACTGTACATCAGTTTCGGGTCGGACTTAACTTTCGATGCTATGTCATTTTCGTACTGTTTCTGGGCCTCCCTCCGTACTTGTGCATACTCGTTTCTAGCTCTTCTACTAATCTCTTTGTTTACTTGGGTTCTTTGCCTTTTGTACCGTTTCCATTCTCTGATACTCTGAGTCTTTGCCTCCCTGCACCTTTGTGTAAACCAGTGGCTCTTTCTGGCCTTCCCATTTAATCCTTTGCCTCTGGGTATAAACCGTTCCTCTGCCTTCTTGCACTTTGCCCATACGTATTCCATCATTTCATTTATTGTCAGTCCTTCCATTTCCCTTTCCCACTGAATGTCCTGCAGGAAATTCCTCATGCCCGTGTAGTTTCCTCTTTTAAAGTCTGGTTTGTCTCTATCGGTACTGTTTTCCCTTTCCACCTGTAGCTCTACAATGTACTCAAAGCTCAGCACCATATGGTCACTGGCTCCCAGGGGGATCTCGTGCGTTATGTTTTCAATATCTGAGCTGTTCAGGGTGAATACAAGGTCCAGTCTTGCTGGTTCATCTTCTCCTCTCTCTCTGGTCGCATCCCTGACATGTTGGTGCATCAGGTTTTCCAGTACCACGATCATCATCTTGGCTCTCCAAGTTTCTGGACCCCCACGTGGTTCATGGTTCTCCCAGTCGATCTCCCTGTGGTTGAAATCTCCCATGACTAGTAGCTTCGCTCTGCTCATGTGTGCTTTTCTTGCCACCTCCGCCAGGGTGTCCACAATCGCTCTGTTGTTCTCATCGTATTCTCCTCCTGGCCTCCTGCAGTTCTGTGGTGGGCTATACATCACTGCAATGACTATCTTATGCTCCCCAGACTGGATGGTACCTACTATGAAGTCCCGTTCTCTACCCACCTCCATTCCTACCATTTCCTCGAATCTCCAACGGTGCCTTACAAGCAGTGCGACCCCTCCTCCCCTCCTGCTCCTCCAATCTTTCCTCAGGATCTGATATCCCTGTGGGAAGATTGCATCTGTTACTGTCTCATTTAGTTTAGTTTCTGTGACCGCTATGATGTCTGGGGATGCCTCATCTATTCTTTCATTCCACTCTTCATACTTATTCGTAATTCCATCCGCGTTTGTGTACCAAACCTTCAACCTTGTTTCCAATACTGTGGCCCTGTGGAGATCTTGGTGGGTTGGGGGTGTGGGCAGGGTGCCCATAGGGGGTTGCAGCATGGGTGGGGGATTGTATAGGTTTGGGTATGGGCTGGTGGGGTGCAGTTTGAGGTGGGGGTGGGGGTAACTGTGTCGGTGGGTTTTCTTTTGCTAGGGTGGGGACAGGGGGTCTGATAAGTGGGTGTGGTGCTAGAGTGTATGGTTGTCGTGGGTTGTTTGTGATTTGAGGCCCGCTGAGGGTACTTCCAGTGTGTGTGTGTTTGTCCTGCGTGGACTTGGTGTCCTCCGTGTCTCGCTGTCTCCCCTCCCTCCTCTCTTCTCCTTCTTATCTTCTCCCTCCGGGCCTCCCTTTCTTCCTGCGTTCTGTCCCGATCTAGGTATACATTCCGGTACCCCTGGTTTGTCCTCAGCCGAGCTTTCTCTTGCAGGATCACGGTGCGGGCTGATTCTGCCTTGAATATTACCTTGAGGGGTCGATTCTCCGAAAATTTGTCACTTGGGATGAGTCTCCCCCTATTGCTAGCATGATACCATCGATCTTTTCTTTCTCCTCCTGTTTCCTTCTGTCGTGGGTGTCCCCTTCGACTTCCTTCAGGCCATAGATAAAGATTGACTTCTCCCTTTCCTCCTCCCACTGTGTCTCCCATTGCCTTGTCAAAGGTGCATTAGTCTCTCCAGGTGCTGTCATGGTTGTATTCCCCATGTTCCTTTGTGTGTCCGGTCTGCTCATATGTCCCTGTCCGCTGCAGTGTGTTGTTGGGGTCTCCGTGTTTAGCGTGTCTGCTGCTTTGTCTACTTTCTCATGTGTTGTTTCTGTGCTCTCATTCGTTGTTCCTGTAGTGCTCTTCTTGACCCTGGCTGCTTCTTCTATATCCCTCTCGTGTGTTGTTCTCCTGCTCATCTTGCTTCGGGCCCCATGTGTGTCTGCCAGTGCCTGTGCATACCAGAGTTCTCCTCTTTTCTCCTCATTCCCTTTGGCTGTGCCTGGTGCACAAGCTCCAAGCATCGTTTCCTGCCAGGTACTATTGTCTCTATTCTGTGTCAGTCCCTGCAGCTTCACTTCTAAGGTCTGGATCTTGGCTTCTGCTTTTTTGGCTTGCATTACCCATTTTCTACTCTCCTCAGCTATCCTCTTCTCCATTTCCTCGCTGATCACCAATAGCTTCCTCTCCCATTCCTTTTCCCTTTCATTGAGCTCCTCGGTGATCACCAGAATCTTCCTCTCCCATTCCTTCTCCCTTCTAGAGATTTCCTCCTCCCACTGTGGCCTTCCGTGATCAGCCATCTTCCTCCATGTTAACGCCCTCTCTGAGCCACCCATCTTCCCACTGAGTCCCTTGTGGATTATTGAGGTGTCAGGAGAAGGGAGAAAGAAGAGGGGTAGGGAAGGGGGTGATGGAGAAATGGAGAAAGGAGAGGAATGGGGGTGAGGGGGAGAAAGATAGCTTCGAGGAAATGTAGAAGAGGGTGGATAGATGGAGAGAGAAAGAGAGCGAGAGAGAGAGAGATAGAGAGAGGGAGGTAGAGAGGTAGGAAGAGAGATAGATAGAGGGAGAGGAAGGGAGGTAGAGAGATGGAGGGAGATAGAGAGATAGAGGGAGAGGGAGGAAGAGGGGGAGAGAGAGAAGGAGGGAGAGGGGGAGTGAGAGAGAGAGGTAGGGATAGGGAGAGGTGGGGAGAGGGAGAGGGAGGGATAGGGAGGGGGAGATGGGGGAGAGGGAGGTATAGAGAGGGGGATAGGGAGGTATAGAGAGGGGGAGAGGTAGGTATAGAAAGGGGGAGGGAGAGAGGGAGGGTTTGTGTGTGAGGGAGAAGGGGAGGGAGATGGGGGGAGAGGGAGGGTGTGAGTTTGAGGGAGAAAGGGAGGGAGAGAGCAGGGGGAAGGAGATAGGTTTTCAGAAAGTTTGGACTACTCTCCTAAATATTAAGCTAGAATTTTGCTAGTACTAGAGAGGTAGGGAGAGGGAGAGGGATAGGGAGAGGTAGGGAGAGGGAGAGGGAGGGAGAGGGAGAGGGAGATGTTGGAGAGGGAGGTATAGAGAGGGGGAGAGGGAGGTATAGAGAGGGTGAGGGAGGGTGTGTGTGTGAGGGAGAAGGGGAGGTATAGAGAGGGAGAGGGAGAGAGGGAGGGTGCGCGTGTGAGAGAGAATGGGAGGGGGAGAGCAGGGGGGGGAGAGCGGAGGGGGGGAGAGAGCGGGGGGGAGATAGGTTTCAGGAGTTTGGACTACTCTCCTAATATTAATCTAGGATTTTGCTAGTACTAGTTCTATAACCGGATAGTGCTACTAAGCTTGGGTATAGAGGGAGAGAGGGTGTTCGGAGAGAGGGTATAGAGTGAGTGTGTGTGCGTGTGTGTGAGCGTATGTGTGTGTGTGTGTGTGTGTGTGTGTGTGTGTGTGTGTGTGTGTGTTGGTATGCGTGAGTGTGAGTGTGTGCGTGTGTGTGAGCGTATGTGTGTGTGTGTGTGTGTGTGTGTGTTAGTTACCATTTTGTCCTAGTTGTCCTGAGTTGTGGAACTAGTCTTGTCGCAAACCTTTGCCCTTTCTCTAATTTCTTGACGTGCTTGACCAGGTGTGGGTTCCAGACTGGAGCTGCATACTCTAGTATGGGCCTTACGTACACGTGTGTGTGTGTGTGTGTGTGTGTGTGTGTGTGTATGTGTGTGTATTTTTGTAACCACAAACGAGTGGAATTGAATCAATAACAACACTGCAACTAGCCGAGGATTCGAACCCATGTCGTTTTGGCCCGCCTCATGGTGAGCGAAAATCACACATGACGCTCTAACCTACAGGACCACGCAGTGTTGTTATTGATTCAATAACTCGTTTGTGGTTACACTAATATAAAATACTGCTCGTGAGGCTAGTACACCAAACAGGGAGTAGAATGAAATTAGCTCAGAGGCTCCCACACCACCGTATGTCCTCGGATCAAGGTAACTTAGCTCTTGTAGGTACTACAGTCCTTTGGTAGTAGGTTGGTAGACTGCAACCACCCAGGAGGTACTACCGTCCTGTGGTAGTAGGTTGGTAGACAGCAACCACCCAGGTAGTTCAGTAGTCTACCCTTTGTTCGGCACTTGAACAACAGTTCGAGTTCTGAGGATCCACTGTATATATATATATATATATATATATATATATATATATATATATATATATATATATATATATATATATATATATATATGTCGTGCCGATTAGGTAAAACTTGCGATTTTGGCTTAAATAGCAACGCTCACCTTGCCATATAAGACAAGTGAAAATTTGTGTATGCAATAATTTCGCCAAAATCATTCTGAACATAACGAAAAAATATATTTCATTGTGTTTGTTTATTATTAATTTAATGTTAACGTATAAAAATGTATTTAGTTGGGTTAGGCTAAATTAAATTGCGCTTGTTGTAATAAGGTTAGGTAGGTTTTCAAAGTTTCTCTTGGTACAAAATTATAATTTTTACATTAACATAAATGAAAAAATATATCTTTAAACGTATAAGAGAATATTTTAGAAAGGACTTAATTTTAGATGAGTTCTTGCTAATTGACCAGTTTTACCTAATCGGCACGACACATATATATATATATATATATATATATATATATATATATATATATATATATATATATATATATATATATATATATATGCAAGACAACCACTATGAAAAAATAAAAGAATTCCAAGCGCTTTCGTGACTACTCACATTATCAAGGAACTAGCATAGTTCCTTGATAATGTGAGTAGTCACAAAGCCTTTGAAAAAAAAAAAAAAAATAATATATATATATAAATATATATATATATATATATATATATATATATATATATATATATATATATATATATATATATATATATCGTAGATCAGTTTAGATTTATATAACTTCATTTTCAGACGACCAAACTGCAGTCTTAAAATATTTAAATGAATACAATTATTGCGTATGTATGTCGCTAATCTCACTCCCACTTATACAGTAATCATCTACAATTAAGATATTAATCTCTGATTAATTGGAGCTGCTTTGGCATTGGTGATTAAAAGGTTATTTTGTGTATTATTTAAATAAGCAACAGCTCCGTAATCTTTTGCAGAGGCTTCACAAAATATATGTGATATTCTTGTTGAATATTGGTCAGCTTCATTAATAATACTGGGATACTTAATCCTGTAAATTAAAGGTAATTGCTTATCGCTTGTTACTTGAAATTTCGATTCTTGTTTCAGAATGTTATCTGTGATTATGATTGTAGCAAGTTTCCTTTAGTTAAAATGTTAAATAAATTTAGTGTATTATGTTTAATATTTTTTGTATAGGATTTATAATACTAATTCATACATAATATATTAATTAATTGATTAAGGTTTTCCTCTGGATAATCGTTAACGATTGTATTATTAAGTTTGGAATTACAACAGTTCCATTCTCTTAACTTGCATTATTTTATTATATTTTTTGTAATCTTCCTCAAATCGAGTGACACCCTAAAAGTCATCGATATAAAAGTACTTAATCATAGTCTAACTTATGTGTTATAGGCACCACTTGTGAAGTCCCTATCAATTTCTTGCAATCCAACCTTTATATAAAGGGTTTATTAATATCTGGCATAAAAATATGTTTGATAACTCTAGACTTCAGTAAAATATCTAACATTTACGTCAGAGGCGGTACTGTCATAATACAATCATTTAAATTTGGAACATTTTTATTTTACATGCAATGCGCTAAATGAAGCATTTTGGATTATATCCTAACACTATAATTTCAGTTTGTTTTGGAGATACTTCCTCAATAAAATGATTTATTAATTGATTTTTAATGATCTTGTGATACACTGCTAGTAATTCAAAATGTTTATTTAAATTGGGTTTTCTCAACATATTAATCTCACTCAAAAACTTTTTCTTAGTTTCAACAAAATTTGTTTATATCATTTCACCCACCCCCATATTTGCTCTCTTTTCACATTGCTTCACCACTCTCTTAACCTCTCTTTTTCTCTCCATATACATCCTTACATCACTTCTACTATGTAAAAACCTCTCATATGCTAACTTTTTTTCTCTTACTACTCTCTTTACATCATCATTCCACCAATCGCTCTTCTTCCCTCCCGCACCTACTTTCCAATAACCACAAACTTCTGCTGAACACTCTAACACTATATTCTTAAACTTACCCCATACCTCTTCTACCCCATTGCTTATACTCTCACTAGCCCTTCTGTCCTCCAACAGTTGTTTATATCTTACCCTAACTGCCTCCCCCTTTAGTTTATAAATCTTCACTTCTCTCTTACTTGCTGTTTCCATTCTCCTTGTATCCCATCTACCTTTTACTCTCACTGTAGCTACAACTAAAAAGTGATCTGATAAATCTGTGGCCCCTCTATAAACATGTACATCCTGAAGTCTACCCAACAGTATTTTATCTACCAAAATGTAATCCAACAAACTACTGTCATTTCGCCCTACATATCTTGTATACTTATTTATCCTCTTTTTCTTAAATTATGTGTTACCTATAACCAAACCCCTTTCTATACAAAGTTCAATCAAATGCTCCCCATTATCATTTACACCTGGTACCCCAAACTTACCTACCATCCCCTCTCTAAACGCTTCTCCTACTTTAGCATTTAGGTCCCCTACCACGATTACTCTCTCACTTGGCCCAAAAGTTCCTACACACTCGCTTAATATCTAGCAAAATCTCTCTCTCTCCTCTACACTCCTCTCTTCTCCCGGTACATACGCACTTATTAGGACCCACTTTTCACATTCGACCCTTATTTTAATCCACATAATCCTTGAATTTATACATTTATGTTCCCTCTTCTCTCTCCATAACTGATCCTTCAACATTATTGCTACCAATTCCTTAGCTCTAACTCTCTCAGATACTCCTGACTTAATCCCATTTATTTCTCCCCACTGAAACTCGCCTACCCCCTTCACCTTTGTTTCGCTTAGGGATAAGACATCCAACTTCTTTTCATCCATAACATTAGGAATAATCTCTTTCTTATCATCCACACTACATCCACGCACATTCAAACATCCTAATTTTATGAAGTTTTTCCTTATCTTGTTTTTAGTAATTTATACAGGAGAAGGGGTTACTAGTCCATTGCTCCCGGCATTTAGTCGCTTCTTACGACACACATAGCGTACGGAGGAAGAATTCTGTTCCACTTCCCCATGGAGATAAGCAGAAATAAACAAGAACACGAGCTAGGAAGAAACATAGAAGAAAAACCCAGATGAGTTAGTATATATATGCTTGTACATGCATGCGTAGTGTTACCTAAGTGTAAGTAGAAGTAGCAAGACATACCTGCAACCTTGCATGTTTATGAGACAAAAAAGAGACCAGCAATCATACCATCATGTAAAACAATTACAGGCTTGTGTTTGACACTCATTTGGTAGAACGGTAGTACCTCCTTGGGAGGTTGCTGTCTACCAACCTACTACCTAAGTAGTAAATGTTATTTTCCATCTCCTTTTATTGCAAAACAATAGAAAATGGCCATTATTCCTTTTAAACTTTACTTTTGTGGCTTACAGGATTTTTTTTTTTTAATAGTTAAATTTAAATATTTTTCACTAGTTCTGGATGTAAAACAAAAATATATAATAAAATAAATACAGTTTACATAAATAAAATAAAATTTACACAAATTTTATTTTAAACTTTCTGAAACATATTTACAGAGTTAAAAATTAAGTTTTTCTGGATTTGCGATCATGCAACAAATCACTTTCCCGTTTAAGACCACAAATGTAGTCTTCCATCATGTTTCATTATAAGATCCCTGATATTGGTGTTTAAAGTCCATTATATCTTGGTGGAAGCGCTCCCCTTGCTCTTCTCAGTATGCTCACATATTCTTCTTGAAATTGTCAAGATGAGCATCAAGGATATGAACCTTAAGGGACATCCTACAGCCCATCTGACCATAGCCTTTTACCAAAGTCTCAACAAGTTCCACATAATTATCAGCCTTGTTGTCGCCCAGAAAGCCTTCTGCTACAGCAACACAAAAACTCTCCCAGGCTTCCTTTTCCTTCTTCGTGAGCTTCTTTGGGAATTCTGAGCACTCCATGATTTTCCTGACTTGTGGTCCAGTGAAGATGCCAACCTTCACCTTTGCCTCCGATAGCTTGGGAAAGAAGTCTTGAAGATACATGAAGGCTGCACACTCTTTGTCAAGAGCTGAAACAAACTGTTTCATTATCCCTAGTTTGATGTGTAATGGAGGGAACAGAACCTTTTGAGGATCCACCAATGGTTTATATTTGATATTATGTCTTCCTACTGAGAACTCAGTCCTTTGAGGCCAGTGCTTCCTCTGGTAATGTGTTGCTCTGTCTCTACTATCCCAATGACAGAGATAACAGGGAAACTTGGTAAAACCTCCTTGGAGTCCCATAAAAAATGCCACCATTTTGAAGTCTCCAATGACCTCCCAGCCATACTTATCATAGTTCAAAGCTTCCAGTAGAAGTTTGACTCTGTTGCAGTTGTTAAAATGATGGTTTCCTAAGCATTTAGTATAACGTTGAAGCTCCTCCAACTTTTTCACTTTGTCTTCGCAAGAGGATGAAGAAACACAGGTATGTTTTGTGTGATTACTTTCTTGTATTCTATATGAGTGTTTACTTTGTTTCCTTTAGTTGACCCACTGGAATTAGAATGAGCCCCAGAATATAAATTAGACAGATCGGGGTTTTACATATTTATTAGGCTCTTTTATTTCTGCTTATTATGTTCAGTTACATTAAAGAGTTGTGCAGGTTGACTAGTACTATGACGTTTACTAGTACTATGACGTTGACTAGTACTATGACGTTGACTAGTACTATGACGTTGACTAGTACTATGACGTTGACTAGTACTATGACGTTGACTAGTACTATGACGTTGACTAGTACTATGACGTTGACTAGTACTATGACGTTGACTAGTACTATGACGTTGACTAGTACTATGACGTTGAATAGTACTATGACGTTGACTAGTACTATGACGTTGACTAGTACTATGACGTTGACTAGTACTATGACGTTGACTAGTACTATGACTTTGACTAGTACTATGACGTTGACTAGTACTATGACGTTGACTAGCACTATGACTTTGACTAGTACTATGACGATGACTAGTACTATGACGTTGACTAGTACTATGACGTTGACTAGTAATATGACGTTGACTAGTACTATGACGATGACTAGTACTATGACGTTGACTAGTACTATGACGTTGACTAGTACTATGACGTTGACTAGTACTATGATGTTGACTAGTACTATGACGTTGACTAGTACTATAACGTTGACTAGTATTATGACGTTGACTAGTAATATGACGTTGACTAGTACTATGACGTTGACTAGTACTATGACGTTGACTAGTACTATGACGTTGACTAGTATTATGACGTTGACTAGTACAATGGCTAGGACATCCATTATTTTGTTTTACATATTAATTTTCTTTGAAATTGCAACAAACTGAGTGTTAAGTAACTAATATCTTGAAATTACATCATAATTATTGTTTAAGGTTTTCATAATACTTTCAGGATTTACTCTAAATTTAAAAAAAATCGGAAAGTCTATGACTCTGAGATTTTAAATCTTCAAATTTACTTAAAAATTTAAATTTCTTGAATTCTTTATTCCATTAGTATTTACTATCAATTGTAAAACTGTTGATAAGTGTCTGGGATATTATGAACCCCTTGTGTTATAGTGTTATTGTGTTATAGTGTTATTGTGTTATAATGTTATTGTGTTATAATGTTATTGTGTTATAGTGTTATTGTGTTATAATGTTTTTGTGTTATAGTGTTATTGTGTTATAATGTTATTGTGTTATAGTGTTATTGTGTTATAGTGTTATTGTGGTATAATGTTATTGTGTTATAATGTTATTGTGTTATAGTGTTATTGTGTTATAATGTTATTGTGTTATAGTGTTATTGTGTTATAATGTTATTGTGTTATAATGTTATTGTGTTATAGTGTTATTGTGTTATAGTGTTGTTGTGTTATAATGTTATTGTGTTATAGTGTTATTGTGTTATAGTGTTATTGTGTTATAGTGTTATTGTGTTATAGTGTTATTGAGTTATAATGTTATTGTGTTATAGTGTTATTGTGTTATTATGTTATAGTGTTATTGTGTTATAGTGTTAATATGTTATAGTGTTATTGTGTTATAGTGCTATTGTGTTATAGTGTTATTGTGTTATTATGTTTTAGTGTTATTGTGTTATAGTGTTAATATGTTATAGTGTTATTGTGTAATAGTGTTATTGTGTTATAGTATTATTGTGTTATAGTGTTATTGTGTTATAGTGTTATTGTGTTATAGTGTTATTGTGTTATTGTGTTAATGTGTTTTTGTGATATAGTGTTATTGTGTTATACTGTTATTGTGTTATAGTGTTATTATGTTATAGTGTTATTGTGTTATAGTGTTATTGTGTTATAGTGTTATTGTGTTATAGTGTTATTGTGTTATAGTGTTATTGTGTTATTGTGTTATAGTGTTATTGTGTTATTGTGTTATAGTGTTATTGTGTTATAGTGTTATAGTGTTATTGTGTTATAGTGTTTTTGTGTTATAGTGTAATTTTGTTATAGTGTTATTGTGTTAAAGTGGTATTGTGTTTTTGTGTTATAGAGTTATTGTGTTATTGTGATATAGTGTTATTGTGTTATAGTGTTATTGTGTTATTGTGTTATTGTGTTATAGTGTTATTGTGTTATAGTGTTATTGTGTTATAGTGTTATAGTGTTATTGAGTTATAGTGTTATTGTGTTAAAGTGTGAGCATCACCTTTACTGGTTTGTTTAAATATTTTAACATGGTAATATCAATCATATCTGATCAATTACCAACAGCAACTTTAAGCTCTTTAGTCTTGGATTGTTATCATTTCGAAGTTTCGGCAAGGACAAACAGTGTCGAGAACTAACTTGATTACTTGCAGTGATATTAGTATTACTTAAATGTTGTTGACACGACAGTTAACACGTTGAGAGTTTGTCCTCAAAGTCAAAGAATTTAGTTGCTAAGCATCTGCATAATCCTCAACTTTGTATTTCTCATATTCACTATGTAAATACCTCACAAGAGTTAAATCTCTAATCAAATACCTCTTATCTAAGATTCCAAAGCACGGTTGACATAGCTCAGTGAAGCTTTCATCATTTTGTGATCAACATCAGACTTAATTCCTTTATTATCATGTCCTCTGTCATGTTGTCAACCTTATGAGTAATGTGATCACCGGGTTAGAAAAAGGAATATTAACAGTTACTTGACTATGCTAGTTAATCTTTAACTAACTTACAATACATGATGCGTGTGAATTAACAACCCAGACTAGTTATCATATAAAGCAACATTAAAGCTAGATAACCTAAAACACTTAATTCAAAGCAAATAAGATTTCATCAAAACACAATTAGCATTGACTACATTTAAAAAGTTACGCATTAATAATACATGGTGAGTACACTGCATAAGCTGGTTTAATATTGTACACAAAGAAAGTAAAAATCATGAATGTATACAATATCCCAGCCTTTATGTAATTACTTGATAATATTATACAGGTGAATATTAAAGTCAATTTAAGGAAAATATTCTTATATGGGCTAATAATAAACAGCTGAGGTGTTATCTGAACTTTTTTATTAAAGGATCACATTTATACACACTCTGATATATAAAATCATAAATATTATTAAAATGTGATATCCCAACTGTTTCTCTATAATTCAGCAATGTTCACAAAAATATTAAATTATAAAACTATATTCAGCACTGACCTTTCTATATATGATTCATAATTATATGTTATATAATTAATGTTTCAATAATTAACAGGTTATGCTTAAAATAATTTAATGGCCGATGTCAACAAATATTATTTAAATTTACAGATGTCAGTAGACAATTGGGTGATTCTTGGATAATGTTATTCTCTTCAGTGTAATTATGTAAATTAGGGCAACTATTATTTTCAGTCCGATCTGACCCATTCCGATCCAGTCCATGTTGATGAAGGCCCTCGCTCCACTGTGGATAATGTGCCAGGTTATCATCAAGTGATTGGAACAACAGATGATATAAACATAAGTGTCTGGTTTGTGTAATTGAATTGCATCGTGACCTGTTTTTAAATTCGTCTTAAAGTGACTTACCGTATTTGCGGCTTATACGACGCGGCTTCTAAGACTTGTTTTAGTTTCAATGGCTCGGCATCGGACGTAACTGGGAGAGCTACAGCCCACCCCACACCCCAAACTTATAGCTCCCGTCACTTACCTTCAGTTTATAGGACGCAGGGTGGTTTTTGGAGACATTTTATGGAAAAAAATGCGTCTAATAAGCCGCGAAATACGGTACATACCGTTGGTCCACACTCAGCTGTATCCTCCAAATGCCTAGGCTATATTGATCTCCCCATCAGGTGATGGACGTAAATTGAATGCTTCCTCTGATGGCCTTTTCTCATCTTAATAACTCTGTTAAAAGCTTAACGTATAATACTGAAACACTACATATACTGTTTATTGCATTATAATTACTCAAGATTAGTTGGAAAATTATGAAATCCTTGTTACCTCCTCATTAAACATCACAAATGTTTAGGATATATCAGCACAACAATTATCCCTTATTTTTACACTGAATAATATAAATTCACTTATGTTAACAAAGAACATTTGAGAAATATAAGAAGGGTAATTATACCTGCGAAATACAGCCAACAGGCTCATCTGGGTATTTAGCGATGTTCTGAACAGAATATTTGCTCCCATGTACCCTCATCACCGCAGTCACTCTCCAAGGTCTCACATCGAATATTTGCTCCCATGTACCCTCAACACCACAGTCCCCATTCAATTTACGTCAATTTGCTCCCATGTACTCTCATCACCACAGTCCCTCTCCAAGATTTCACATATAATATTTGCTCCCATGTACCCTCATCATCACAGACCCTCTCCAAGGTCTCGCATAGACGAGACAGTTAATAACAGAAAGGCAGATTAGTTACTGAAGAAGGTGTACGAGTCTCCAGTGTTGCGTCTTGTCGTCCCCTACATGGGACTGGATGCTGGAATTATAAAGTTAAAGGAGACATCAACCTAGAATGATAAATCCAGAGGTTCTCTTGATTATAAACGATGAAATAATGTTACTGCATATTGAGATGCGTCTTATGTGCGTTATTTAACCAAATTAATGAATCAAAATCGACACTGATTAAAATATAATATTGTCAAGTGACTATCTAAACGTGATTCAATGATGGTTGGCGGCGCTGAGGTACACCACAATTCTCAATTTGAAATTCCTAGCTTCAGTTTATTAACATTTCGCTCATTTGTTTATTTAGTCTGTTTCCTTTAAGGAAACTAAAATGAGGTAATTTTGAACTTATCTGCAAAGATAAGTAACATGCATTATGAGCTTGAAAAGGATACAAATCTATAAATTATAGCTGGCGAGTTGAACAATTATGCACGTCATTCGCTTGGAATGACGTGCATAATTGATAAGGTCAACACGTAAACCTGCCATTTGAGCATAATGTTATCAACATTTTTTAAAAAGTTTATTTGTGCAGTTAATAATATTGTATATACATAATCTATTCCATATTTAGACTCACGCAATCGTAATGACACGATTGCAAACAAACCATACCACAGGCGGGGCTTGAACTCGTGGCGATTGATTTGTAAAACTAGAGGCCAGCGCGTAAGCCACTGGGACAGCTGGCTACAATAAGTTTCATCCGAGTAGGTATATTTATACATACAGAGAGGTTAACACTGTGACCACAAATGCAGTTCGTCACGGCCACGCTGGCGGGAGATTTATCTGTTAAAACTTGCAATGGTGGTCACTGTGGGGCCTGTGCTAACCTTCCTATGGTGTATGAATATACTAGTTGGATAAATCTTATTGTAGCCAGCTGGCCCAGTGCGCTGGCCTGGAATTTTACGACTCACTCGCCACGAGTTTAATCCCCTCCCGTGGCATGGTTTATTGCATATTAAATACAATCAGCAATAATTCTTAATTCTTTTTCTTATGAGATTCGACTGAATAATACTTTTAATGATTTAAAAGGCACAGTACAGTGACTTGAACAATATACAAATAGCCCGCACTCTTTTGTGTTACTAATTAATGATTCAAGATAAACCCAAACGTCTTTATTTTATGTGCAGGTTATTTGTGAATAATTTTCATGTATCTTAAGCAGTGGAAAAAAATGAATATTTTTTTACATTGTGTACTCCTTCCAGATCTAATCATTCTCTCAAGGATAAGACAAAATTTGCCACTCAGAAAATTTGAGGGCGTATGAATAATTCACACTAGTATGTAATGGTCTCTGATTGCTAATTGTAGCGTCCTCATAAAATTGATTATATAAAAAAAGAATGAAAAGATGGGGTGGTCGGGGAAGTGGAATATTCAAATGGCTTCAGGAAGAATTCCAAAATAATCTATATTCTTCCTTGAAGTCTTTATATCCACTTCTCCGAGGCTATGGGTCCCACAATTTGCACCAGAGATGGACCCCATCATATATATATATATATATATATATATATATATATATATATATATATATATATATATATATATATATATATATATATATATATATATATATATATATGCAAAAATATCGCAGTAAACAGGTGATATCAAAATATGCAAAACAACCACCATGAAAAAATAGAAGAATTCCAAGCGCTCCCGCGACTACTCACATTATCAAGGAACTATAAAAGGAAACATGACAAGAAGGCTTATAAAGAGGCAGAATACACCTCACAGTCACATCACACTAACAAAGACAACACCTCACAGTAGCGTAACATCGCACGACTCTGTGAAGAGGAACATAAGAAAGGACCTGAAACTCTTCCCAAGAATTAAGATTAGTCCAATTTATCATTAAATTCTTCCCAAATTTTATTAATTATAAATGAATCCAATTTATATAAACCAAAATAAATATTCATATTATTTTCAAAACTGCTTTTAATGAAACATGATTCTATTATATTCCTCTCAACCATGGACTTGCTTGATACAACCTTCTCAGCATTTTGAAAATCAATTGGATGGTTAAAGTCTCTCACATGAATAAATAGAGCATTAGAATCTTGTCCAGTTCTAATGCTATATTTATGTTGTTTTAATCTTAGTTCAAGACTTTTACCAGTTTGACCATAATAAACTTTATCGCATATTTTACAGGGAATCTTATAGACACATCCGTCAGCATTTTGGGGAGAATTTTTTATCAAAAGTCTTTTTACTGTATCAAGATTTTTAAATACAACTTTGATATTAAAATTCTTAAGAAAAGAAGGCATATCAACCAAGTTTTCATGGTAAGGGAGAACCAACATATTTTTGGTTGAATAAGGTTGGTTGTCCTTTTTTGGATTGTAAAAAGTATTTCTAGCTATTTTAAAAGAATTATCAATTATGTTTCTTGGGTATTTTTAATCATTAGCTATTTCATAAATTTTAGAGATTTCTTCATCTATGAACTCTGGACTACAAATGCGTAAAGCTCTCAAAAACATAGAAGAGAAAACCGACACTTTAACTCTATCTTGATGTGAAGAGTAATAGTGTACATAGGAACAATTATTTGTAGGTTTTCTGTAAATTTTAAATTTAAAATCAATGTTACCCTTAATAATAAAAACATCTAGGAAAGGCAATGAGTTATTTACTTCAAATTCAACAGTAAAATTTATAGAATGAGCTAAGCTATTTAATTTAACAAGGAAATGGTTTATGTCAACATTCTTAGGCATAAGGCACAAAATGTCATCAACATATCTATACCACTTTCCTCTATTGGGAAGGATTGTGTTAAGCAATCTTGTTTCGAAAAATTCCATATATAAATTACTAAGAACAGGTGAAAGAGGATTTCCCATTGCCATACCAAACTTCTGAGTATAAAACTCATCATTAAATACAAATTTTGCATCAACAATACAAAGTTTAATAAGTTTAATGATAGTAGGAACTGGCAATGGTAAATCGTAATTAACCAGTTCTTCAGATAAGAACTTTAGTAAATCATCAACTGGAACTTTTGTAAACAAGGAGGAAACATCAAAACTAACCATATTGAAATCATTTAAATCAGTCAAGGTGCTTAATTTATCAACTAAATATAAGTTGTTTTTAACATTAAAATTATATTTTTTTCCAATAATTGGGCTCAAAATATCAACAAGCCATTTAGAAAGTTTATAAGAAACTGAACCTATGGAGCTAATAATTGGTCTAACAGGATTACCAGGTTTGTGTGTTTTAATTAATCCATACATATAAGGTAAAGATGGATTAGTGGAAGTAAATTTTTTAATTAATTCATCTTTGCATTTCAATAGATGCTTTATTGTTTTATTGAAATTGATTTTAACAGTGTCTAAGGGATTCTTTCTAAGTTTAGAATAGGTTTCAAAATCATCTAGGAGGCTATTCATTTTATCTTGGTAATCGGTTTCTTTCATAATTACTATTGCATTTATTTTATCTGCTTTAGTAAGGCGCAAATTTTTATTATTCAAAAGTGAATCATAAGACTTAAAAAATCTTTGAGGGCAATTGGGAATATTTTGTTTTAACATTGAGCTATATACCATCCCCTTACTAATATTAATTTCATCAGTGGATAAATCAGAGGATTTTTCTAAATTACAGAAGGCTTTTGCAATTTCAACATTATTAAGTTTTTTTGAAGTTGCAAAACTTAAACCGAAACCAAGAGCAGCAGTTGTATTTTTATCTAATATTTCATCTGATAAGTTAATAATAACTAGTGAAAATTTTTGTATGCAATAATTTCTCAAAAATCATTCTGAACCTAACGAAAAAAATATATTTCATTGTGTTTGTTTATTATTAAATTATTGTAAAAGTATCTAAAATATATTTAGCTGGGTTAGGCTAAATTAAATTGAGCTTGTTATAATAAGGTTAGGTAGGTTTTCAAAGTTTCTTTTGGTACAAAAATATAAATTTTTACATTAACATAAATGAAAAAAATATATCTTTAAACGTATAAGAGAAAATTTTAGAAAGGACTTAATTTTAAATGATTTCTTGCTAATTGACCAGTTTTACCTAATCGGCACGACATATACATATATATATATATATATATATATATATATATATATATATATATATATATATATATATATATATATATATATATATATATATGTCGTGCCGATTAGGTAAACTGGTCAATAGCAAGAACTCATCTAAAATTAAATCCTTTCTAAAATTTTCTTTATACGTTTATAGATATATTTTTTCATTTATGTTAATGTAAATATAATTTTATAAAGAGAAACTTGAAACCTACCTAACTATTAACAAGAGCAATTTAATTTAGCCCCAACTAAATATATTTTAGATACGTTAACATTAATTTAATAATAACAAACAAATGAAAATTTTTCTTTAGGCAAAGATTTTTGCAAATATTTCATACACTAAATACTTTTTATATGGCAAGAATAGCGTTGCTTTTAAAGCCAAACAGTTTTACTAATCGGCACGACATATATATAAAATGTCATGCCGATTTAAACTAGCAATATTATTAAATACATACGTTTATATACCATATAAGGATAGAAAATTTTGTATGCATAATTTCGCTCAAAATCTTCTGAACCTAACGAAAAAAATATTTCATTGTGTTTGTTTATTATTAAATTAATGTTAACGTATCTAAAATATATTTAGTTGGGTTAGCTAAATTAAATTGCGCTTGTTGTAATAAGGTTAGGTAGGTTTCAAAGTTTCTCTTGGTACAAAATTATAAATTCTTACATTAACATAAATGAAAAATATATATTTAAACGTATAAGAGAAAATTTTAGAATGGACTTAATTTTAGATGAGTTCTTGCTAATTGACAGTTTTACCTAATCGGCACGACATATATATATATATATATATATATATATATATATATATATATGTCGTGCCGATTAGGTAAAACTTGTCAATTAGCAAGAACTCATTTAAAACTAAATCCTTTCTAAAAATTACTCTTATACGTTTAAAGATATATTTTTTCATTTATGTTAATGTAAAAAATAATTTTGTACCAAGATAAACTTTGAAACCTACCTAACCTTATTATAACAAGAGCAATTTAATTTCGCCTAACCCAACTAAATATATTTTAGATACGTTAACATTAATTTAATAATAAACAAACACAATGAAATATGTTTTTCTTTAGGTTCAGAAAGATTTTGCGAAATTATTGCATACACAAATTTTCGCTTGTCTTATATGGCAAGAATAGCGTTGCTGTTTAAGCCAAAAACGCCAGTTTTACCTAATCGGCACGACATATATATATATATATATATATATATATATATATATATATATATATATATATATATATATATATATATATATATATATATATATATATATATATAATAAGATCACAGTAAACAGGTGATATCAAAATATGCAAGACAACCACTATGAAAAAATAGAAGAATTCCAAGTGCTTTCGTGACTGCTCACATTATCAAGGAACTATAAAAGGAAACGTGAGAAGAAGGCTTTTAAAAAGGCAGAATACACCTCACAGTCACATCACACTAACAAAGACAACACCTCACAGTAGCGTAACATCTCACGACTCTGTGAAGAGGAACATAAGAAAGGAGCTGAAACTCTTCCCAAGAATTAAGATTAGTCCAATTTATCATTAAATTCTTCCCAAATTTTATTAATTATAAATGAATCCAATTTGTATAAACCAAAAGAAATATTCATATTATTTTCAAAACTGCTTTTAATGAAACATGATTCTATTATATTCCTCTCAACCATGGACTTGCTTGATACAACCTTCTCAGCATTTTGAAAATCAATTGAATGGTTAAAGTCTCTCACATGAATAAATAGAGCATTAGAATCTTGTCCAGTTCTAATGCTATATTTATGTTGTTTTAATCTTAGTTCAAGACTTTTACCAGTTTGACCATAATAAACTTTATCGCATATTTTACAGGGAATCTTATGGACACATCCGTCAGCATTTTGGGGGGAATTTTTTATCAAAAGTCTTTTTACTGTATCAAGATTTTTAAATACAACTTTGATATTAAAATTCTTAAGAAAAGAAGGCATATCAACCAAGTTTTCATGGTAAGGGAGAACCAACATATTTTTGGTTGAATAAGGTTGGTTGTCCCTTTTTGGATTGTAAAAAGTATTTCTAGCTATTTTAAAAGATTTATCAATTATGTTTCTTGGGTATTTTAAATCATTAGCTATTTCATAAATTTTAGAGATTTCTTCATCTATGAACTCTGGACTACAAATACGTAAAGCTCTCAAAAACATAGAAGAGAAAACTGACACTTTAACTCTATCTTGATGTGAAGAGTAATAGTGTACATAGGAACAATTATTTGTAGGTTTTCTGTAAATTTTAAATTTAAAATCAATGTTACCCTTAATAATAAAAAAATCTAGGAAGGGCAATGAGTTATTTACTTCAAATTCAACAGTAAAATTTATAGAATGAACTAAGCAATTTAATTTAACAAGGAAATGGTTTATGTCTACATTCTTAGGCATAAGGCACAAAAAGTCATCAACATATCTATACCACTTAGCTCTATTGGGAAGGATTGTGTTAAGCAATCTTGTTTCGAACAATTTAAATTTTCACCCAACATCAATACAAAAAAAAAATTAACTAAGATAGTCTCTTCTTTAGGGTCTGAAGGTGATCAGAAGTGACGTTCTGAAGTTATCACATGGGTAACAATTTACTAAAATTGAAAAGTAATTGTGAAAAGTAAAGATTTCTTTTAATGAAGCCCACCAATAGTGAGAGTTTGAAGACGATCGGAAAAGACATTCTTCAAGCTTATCTTATGGGGCATCATTCTTTTTTTATGAAAAAACATGAATAATATTTTGAGATGAATCAGAATAACTAATATAAAAAAATAACACTATTTATTCAGTAAAACTGGCAGACTGGGACTTATGCCGCACAATAACTACTCAAAGCTTGTGTTCAGGAAACATTGCCAATGGTGGAAATTTAAACAACGTCACCAGAGTCATTCTCTAATGGTTAGTATCGTGACCGTAACATGCATCAGCCAATACACATTACAGACAAGGTAAACTAAATTGTTTGTAATGTGATTTAACGAAATGTTGCTCTCCTCCATGGTTAAATAAGGAGGATCCTTGTTTTGGAAGGTTGAAGCTTCGCCCGCTGAGGATTTCGGAAAGGTTGTCTGCTGGTGTCAAGGATGCTAGGAATGCGCTCTGCAACTTTGATTATAAGATATGTGCACATGATAATTGTTCCAAGACCCTGGTCTTGACAACCGTACAAAAGCATTGAAAATCAGAAACCAATCGGATGTGGTCTTTACGAGTTATGTGGGAAAGAAAACGAAAAGTTCGATGAAGAAATAGTCCGGTGACCACTAACACCAGTATAAACTTTCACTTTGCCTTTAAACTTTCAAAGTTGGTGTTTTTAAAGGAAGATCTGTATATTATAACTTACCATTTTCTATTGATGAAAATGTGATAATTGCCTATTTGAAAACCTATGAATGCTACTCAAATATTCAAAGCTAATATTTATCTACATTATAAAATTATGGCGCACTCTTCACTTTTGTGAGGGTTGCACTGAGGTAAAGGTTGCTGGAGTTATGGAATAAAGATATACAATTGCTGGATACCGAACAAAATAATTCTAGCTTCCTTCATCATATCTTACAATGCTGGTGTTTTATATGTCTTCAAACGTATTTTCTCTGCCTCACATTTTTTTATCTCTCCTCCATTTACTGCCTGCCCTTTTTTCTTCATAACTCAAGCATCATTCCTTTCTGTATTTCTCACTTCCATTTTAATCTCAAAACTGTACCTGATTTCTATTGTTCACTTAATCTTTAACCAAATTGATTTCATTTTAATCTTTAACACAGCATTATTCATTCCTTCTTCTCCCATTTCTTTTCTCCCACCTTTACTGAGGCAGCTATCCATTTGTTTCCCTTTCGTGGTTATAAAATGATGGACACATGTTGAAATTTCTGTCACAGTGAAAAAAAATATGTGAAAACTTCTCATAAATTTTAATTCTGGCTATTTCTAAATATAATTTAAAGGTCTCATTTCTGATGAAGCTAATGCCAACACCCGGAAGGGCGATGCACCTTCCTATAACTGTGGTCACGATATTATCTATTAACATATTTTTTTCAGAATTATACGCTGTAATACAATACTGTAACCGCAACTCCAAATCACCAGCATCAAGAAACTGTTTACGTCAAGGACTATCCTTACACATTAGGTGTTCAATGATTTCAGTTCAGGATACCTTGAACCAGCTATAATACTTCCCAGTTCAAAATTGCTTATATGAATTTCTTAGTACTCCCATTTCCATCTCTCACACTGGTAAAACAAGAGATCTCAAATATGTGAATGGACTCAAACCCCAGAGACCTTTTAGTGCTTGTTGTTAACACCACACGGTACTGCTGCCTCTCCCGTATTAAATATTGGCACTAAGCTTTCAATTGGCACTAAGCTTTCAACACCTCTAAAGTGCCGTAAATCATTTTGCAGTTTCTGTGAGTAGGTGGCCTCCCTTGCAACAGAACTAACTACGTCTATGTTCGTGTTTGATAGTGTGTGTTAGTGTTTGTATCTGTTGGCGTGTGTAAGTGTTTGTGTTTGTTGGAGCGTGAGAGCGTTGATGTTTATTGACGTGTATAAGTGTTGGGGTTTGCTAGAGTGTGCAAGTGTTGGTGTTGGTTTGTGTAAGTGTTTGTGTTTGTTGGGGAGTGTTGTTGTTTGTGTATGTGTTGGAATTGGTTAATGTTTCTAGTGTTTGTGTCTGTTGATGTTTGTAAGGGTTGGTGTTCATTGATGTGCATTAGTGTTTGTTAGTGAGTCCTGTGGGATTGGTAAAGCAGCCCCCACTACTTGAATAGTTCTGGATAGTTTGGGTGAATGGCAGCCATTATTAGGTGAATAGTTCTGGATAATTTGTGTGATTGGCAGCCAGTACTACGTGGATAGTTCTGGATAGTTCTGATGACTGGCAACTAGAACTACGTGGATAGTTCTACATAGTTTATGTGACTGTACGCTGAGAATTAGTTATACACCCTAGCTGAGAGCTGCTGACAGTGTACAAAGTGTGTACAATGTACATACCTTTCCTGGGATCAGATCTGATTGAATTGTATTCCACAATTCCTGCATAATCCCCTAAGGTTTAGCACTCTCCTTTGATTATAGTAATGACGATGTATGTATATATATGTAGATATGATGTGTATATATGTAGATATAATGCGTATATCTACACATATACTCATGGGTGTATTTGTTGGTGTGTGTCGATGTTAGTTTTAGTTAGTGTGAGTTAATGTTAGTGTTTTTTTGGTGTGTATAAGTGTTAATGGTAGTGTTTGTTGATGTTTGTTAGTATGCATAGGTGTTAATGGTAGTGTTTGTTGATGTTTGTTGGTGTCATCGTTGGCGTTCGTTGGTGTGTGTTTGTTTCGTATTAATGTTAATGTTTGTTGGTCTTTGACAATGTAAGTGTTTGTTGGTGTATGTTAGGGTTCGCGTTTGTTGCTGATAATGTGTTTCATTATTAGTGTTTCTTGGTTTTAGTCACTGTTCGAATTTGTTGGTGTATTCAGTTGCTGGTATTTTTACTGTGTTAGTGTTGGTGTGAGTTTGATTTTTTGTGTATTAAAGTGTTGTTGTTTATTTAATTTTCGTATTCGTTAGTGTTAGTATTGGTGTTTTCTTTGTAGTATTTTGTGATTTTGTGTGTGCGTGTTAATATTAGCATGAGTTAGTGCTGGCTTGTATTGGTCTTAGTATGGTGGTGTGGGTGTATGGTAGTGGGTGTGTGGTGTGGGTGTATGGTAGTGTGGATGTATGGTGTGGGTGTATGATAGTGGGTGTGTGGTGTGGGTGTATGGTAGTGTGGTGTGTAGTGTGGGTGTATGGTAGTGTGGATGTGTGGTGTGGGTGTATGGTAGTGGGTTGTGTGTGGGTGTATGGTAGTGGGTGTATGGTAGACGTGTGTTGTGGGTGTATGGTAGTGGGTTGTGGTGTGGGTGTATGGTAGTGGTGTGTGGTGATTGTATGGTAGTGGGTGTGTGGTGTGGGTGTATGGTAGTAGGTGTATGGTGTGGGTGTATGTTAATGGGTGTGTGGTGTGGGTGTATGGTAGTGGATGTGTGGTTGGGTGTATGGTAGTGGGTATGTGGTGTGGGTGTATCTGTGGTATGGTAGTGTGGATGTGTGGTGTGGGTGTATGGTAGTATGGGTTGTGGTGGTGATGTGTGGTGTTGGGTGATTGGAAGTGTGGTGTATGGTAGTGTTGATGTATGATGGTGTATGGTAGTGTAGGCGTATGATGTGGGTGTATGTAGGGTTAATGATGATGTGGGTGTATAGTGTGTGGATGATGGTGTTGGTGCATGGTAGTCTGATGTAAAGTTTGGTGTATTGTAGTGTGGATGTAGAGGTGTGAGTGTATGGTAGTGTGGATATGTAGTGGTGTGGGTGTATGGTAGTGTGGATGCGTAGTGGTGTGGGTGTATGGTAGGGTGGAATGTATGGTGTGGGTGTATAGTATTGTGGATTTTAGTGGTGTGGGTGCATGGTAGTCTGGATGTAAAGTTTGGGTGTATGGTAGTGTGGATGTGTAGTGGTGTGAGGGGTATAGGGAGTGTGGATATGTAGTGGTGTGGGTGTATGGTAGTGTGGATGCGTGGTGGTGTGGGTGTATAGTAATGTGATGTGATGTGTAGTGAGTGTGTGGGTGTATAGTAGTGTGGATGTGTAGTGGTGTGGGTGTATAGGGAGTGTGGATGTGTAGTGGTGTGGGTGTATAGTAGTTTGGATGTGTAGTGGTGTGGGTGTATAGGTAGTGTGGATGTGTAGTAGTGTGGGTGTATGGTAGTGGGGATGTGTGGTGGTGTGGGTGTACTCACCTAATTGTACTCACCTAATTGTGGTTGCAGGGGTCGAGACTCAGCTCCTGGCCCCGCCTCTTCGCTGTCTGCTACTGGGTCTCTGCTCTCCCAGCTCCATGAGCTTTATCATACCTTGTCTTAAAACTATGTATGGTTCCTGCCTCCACTATATCTTTCTCTAGACTATTCCACTTCCTGACTACTCTTTGGCTGAAGAAATGCTTCCTGACATCCCTTTGACTCATCTGAGTCTTCAGCTTCCAGTTGTGTCCCCTTGTTTCTGTGTTCCCTCTCTGAAACATCCTGTCACTATCTACCTTGTCAATTCCCCGCAGTATTTTGTATGTCGTTATCATGTCTCCTCTGACCCTTCTTTCCTCCAGTGTTGTTATTCCTATTTCCCTCAATCTTTCTTCATAAGACAGACCCCTGAGTTGTGGAACTAACCTTGTCGCAAACCTTTGCATTTTCTCTAGTTTCTT
>WNWK01010567.1:0-69512 GCA_009830355.1 Cherax destructor | reverse complement strand
CACTGCCGGGGAGTTGGACGAAGTATTTGACATGTAGCTCTGAGTTGTTATCTATGTTGTTTTACTCCCCATTGTATTTTGTATTTTGTCTTGAAATAAAGTTTGTATAAAAAAAAGATGGGGTAGTAGGGAAGTGGAATATTCAAATGGCTTCAGAAAGAAATCTAAATATTCTTCCTTGAAGTCTTTTTATCCACTTCTCCGAGGCAATGGGTCCCACAATTGACACCAGAGGTGGACCCCATCATATATATATATATATATATATATATATAGAGAGAGAGAGAGAGAGAGAGAGAGGGAGAGAGAGAGAGAGATTACTTACCTTTGATATACAGTAAATGTAAAATGCACGTGGAATAATTTCTCATTAAAGCTGGAGACTCGTGGAATAAGTGCGTGGCTCATCATCCTCAGAGCGAACTTTACTACCCAGATAAGTATTATCAAGTGTGATCTTGTGACTGCGGACACACCTTCGTTCTCCGCCAGCTCTGCTACTTAGCATTAATTGCGACAGATCTTGAGCGAGGGTTCGTTACTAAAAATCTGGAAAACAGGTAAAGTTTTTCCAATCTTGTGAGTGGCGCAGTTGAAGGTTGCTTAAAAAGTTCTGGGAAGTGTGTTAGGAAAACGTTGAGTAATTTTAGACTAGTGACTCGGAGCGTCGGCAGACGGTAAGTGATAACAGTCAAGAGGAAGGAAGAGATGGAGAGGGAGAGAGAGAGAGAGAGAGAGAGAGAGAGAGAGAGAGAGAGAGAGAGAGAGAAAGTTAGGGATCCTTAGACACAACTTTGCTATAAGTAAATAACCGAGTGCATAATCCGACAGGAAGTTACAAAGACAATATGTTGGGAAAGAGACATTCATAATGACGTTTTGTACATGACGGGACATTCTCAAAAGCAGCTAATAAACAGAAACAATACCGTGACTTGAACAATACACAGTTAACCTGCACACTGGAGATCGAATCTTATGTCGGCGTTGTGGTCCGACTTGAATCATATTGTAATTACACGAAGGGAAGAGAGCCTTTATATATACGAGGGGGACACAGGGATAAGAGTAGTACAATTACCTCATATCATATATATACTGGCTTCCTTACTTTCACGCTTCTGTGTGTCAAGTTAATGATCCAGGTTGAACAGAAAATTCGTACGTATTGTTTGTATACTATTATCAACAGTACGAAAACACAATGATACACTACCTTAAAAGATAAAAAAAATATATACCCTGAGGTCAGGGTGAAGAGAGGTCAAAAGTGAGGCAACTACTGAGGTCATGAGGAGAAAGAGAAGTAAAAATTATGCATATTCAGGTGTCAATATTAGGTGGTGTGAGATGAGACGCAGTGTCAGGTTAGTACATAACTTTTCTTCTGTGAACAAGACCCCACATCATTTACCAGTAGCTCAGCTGTAAAGCTCTTGACCTGCCACTACCGGCGGTGTTCAAGCTTCGTTTGCACCTTATATATATATATATATATATATATTTTTTTTTTTTTTTTTTTCAACAAGTCGGCCGTCTCCCACCGAGGCAGGGTGACCCAAAAGAAAGAAAATCCCCAAAAGAAAAAACTTTCATCATCATTCAACACTTTCACCACACTCATACATAATCACTGTCTTTGCAGAGGCGCTCAGATACGACAGCTGAGAAAAGTCCCTCCCAGCTGTCACTATCCCAGAGCCCTCCTTTAAAGTGCAGGCATTGTACTTCCCATTTCCAGGACTCAAGCCCAACTAAATCATTAACTGGTTTCCCTGAATCCCTTCACAAAATGTTACCCTGCTCACACTCCAACAGATCGTCATGTCCCAAAAACCATTCGTCTCCATTCACTCCTATCTAACACGCTCACATGCTTGCTGGAAGTCCAAGCCCCTCGCCCACAAAACCTCCTTTACCCTTCCCTCCAACCTTTTCTAGGACGACCCCTACCCCGCCTTCCTTCCCTACAGATTTATACGCTCTCCAAGTCATTCTACTTTGATCCATTCTCTCTAAATGACCAAACCACCTCAACAACCCCTCTTCAGCCCTCTGACAAATACTTTTAGTAACTCCACACCTTCTCCTAATTTCCACATTCGAATTTTCTGCATAATATTTACACCACACATTGCCCTTAGACAGGACATCTCCACTGCCTCCAGCCTCCTACTCGCTGCAGCATTTGCAACCCATGCTTCACACCCATATAAGAGTGTTGGTACCACAATACTTTCGTACATTCCCTTCTTTGCCTCCATGGATAACGTTTTTGTCTCCACAGATACCTCAATGCACCACTCACCTTTTTTCCTTCATCAATTCTATGGTTAACCTCATCCTTCATAAACCCATCTGCTGACACATCAACTCCCAAATATCTGAAAACATTTACTTCTTCCATAATCCCTCTCTCCAATGTGATATCCATTTTTCTTTATTTAAATCGTTTGATACCCTCATCACCTTACTCTTATCTATGTTCACTTTTAACTTTCTACCTTTACACACTCTCCCAAACTCGTCCACTAACCTTTGCAACTTTTCTTTAGAATCTCCCATAAGCACAGTATCATCAGCAAAAAGTAACTGTGTCAACTCCCATTTTGCATTTAATTCTCCATAATTTAATCCCACCCCTCTCCCAACACCCTAGCATTTACTTCTTTACAACCCCATCTATAAATATATTAAACAACCATGGTGACATTACACAACCCTGTCTAAGACCTACTTTTACGGGAAGTAATCTCCCTCTCTCCTACACACCCTAACCTGAGCCTCACTATCCTCATAAAAACTCTTTACAGCCTTCAGTAACTTACTACCTATTCCATACACTTGCAACATTTGCCACATTGCTCCCCTATCCACTCTATCATATGCCTTTTCTAAATCCATAAATGCAATAAAAACTTATCTACCTTTATCTAAATACTGTTCACATATATGCTTCACTGTAAACACTTGATCTACACATCCCCTACCCACTCTAAAGCCTCCTTGCTCATCTGCAATCCTACTCTCTGTCTTACCTCTAATTCTTTCAATAATAACCCTGCCATACACTTTACCTGGTATACTCAGTAAACTTATTCCCTATAATTTTTACACTCTTTTTTATCCCCTTCCCTTTATATAAAGGAACTATACATGCTCGCTGCCAATCCCTAGGTACCTTCCCTCTTTCATACATTTATTAAACAAAAATACCAACCACTCCAGCACTATATCCCCGCTGCTTTTAACATTTCTGTCATGATTCCGTCAATTCCAGCTGCTTTACCCCTTTCATTCTACGTAATGCCTCACGCACCTCCCCCACACTCACATCCTGCTCTTCTTCACTCCTAAACGATGTTGTACCTCCTGGCCAGTACATGAAATTATCGCCTCCCTCTTTTCATCGACATTTAAAAGTTCCTCAAAATATTCCCGCCATCTACCCAATACCTCCAGCTCCCCATCTACTAACTCCCCTACTCTGTTTTTAACTGACAAATCCATTCGTTCCCTAATCTTTCTTACCTTGTTTATCTCACTCCAAAATTTTTTCTTGTTTTCAGCAAAATTTCTTGACAGAGCCTCTCCCGTTCTTTCATCCGCTCTTCTTTTGCACTCTCTCACCACTCTCTTCACCTTTCTTTTACTCTCCATATATATATATATATATGTTAAGCCGAATCAGCTAATTTTTCTAAAATAGGAATGGTCATTTTTGCCGAAAAAGCAGAATAAAAATGTGTTTATAAGATAAACTTGCAAAAAACAGTCTCAACATAAAAAAACTTATTTATAATTTATTTTAATTATTAAAAATAAATTTAAACTAATTTTTACATATTTATTAGAATTAGGCTGCGATACGTAGATGACTCAACCTGCCAAATATCATGAACACTTTCAGTAGTGTAGAACCAATCATTAAATTTACTGTAGAAGACGAGACACAAGCTCTTTCCATTTTCAGATTCATTTCTCAGTGCATGAGGAGAGAGACTCATTTGCCAATTCGATATAAATTATACATCTAAGAATGATTTAAATCACTTCTATTTCTATTATGACAACAGTTTCTGAAGATCCGTCGTAATAAGTTATTTTCTTATATCTTTTAGCATCTCCAGCTCGCAATACTTATAAGAATATGAACGTCTTAAGAAGTCTTCCTACAGCTTCACTTCTCATCACACTGCATCAACTACTGTAGAGACAGTCACTCGCATCTTAGGCAAGAACACCATTGATTACACACGAGAATCACCCGATAAATATATCGTCTGAGTGAAGAATACTTTATTCTATGAAATGGGGGTTAAATTATACTCTCGGTGTACGTATACTGAAAGGTGTACGCCTCTCAGCATTTAATAGTCTGTCATTATTTAATATTTGTTTGGTTAATCGACACTTTGGTCATCATGGTTGTATGTAGCCTGTTCACCACCATTCATGGATGCCTAAACTATGGATCTTTTGCATATGAAGTGAGACATATCACTCGGTGTCCACACATGCTCTCTGTGTTCCTGGACGTGCACTCACATCAATAGAGATACACTCATCAGAATACAAAGTTCTTACTTACGTCGTTTAAATTTCCTATATGGATTGCTCTACTTTGTAAACAATAATTCATATTAACTTATTTTGATAATTAATGCATATTTTTGTATTGTGTGTTTTTAGAAGCCTCTCCTTGAAGTTTACATTAAATGTCTCAGTAAACTTGCTTGACAAATATGTTCTATAATAGCCAGGTTCTTGGTGTATATGAGGTCTAAGATTGCTAGCAGCATGAAAATGGCATAAGCAGATTGTAGTCATTTATACTTGTAACTACAGGTTAGTAAACTGGTTGCTAAAGTGAACAGTCAGCTGTGAACCTTGAGGAAATTTCTCACAGCTTGCTTAGTGGAATAATCGTCTTCCATAATGCAATGTGTATGATTATATTAAGACAAACAGTTGTTGATAATTCACTTGCATTTATTTTAAAGACTTCTTCGGATTTGTCGAATTTTCAAAATATTTTGGGCATAAATAAAATCTGGAATAATTTGCTGGCCGATGAGCATTACAAAATACAGTAAAGCAATATTCAGTCGCTTTCTTATTTGTTTTCTTATTTATTTTGGAATACCTGCCACTGTTCACCTTACACTAACACAAAAGACATTTGAATCTGAATACATTTTCATTAAGTGTTAGCATGAAATATAATTCAAAGGAAAATAGAAAAGAAATCATACAATTTCACGTGGTTAAGAGTTCCTATGACATATAATCACAAATATGTAGTAATCCTATGCAATTCAAAGGCAGTGATAGATAATAACATGAGATAATAACATGAGATAATAACATGAGTTGATAATATCAACAAGGGAGGAAAAAAATTTAAGAAGAGAGGGGGCAAGTTATCAATAACGAAAGAGGGAAAAATATGAATATGTTACAGAGAAAATATCAGTAACCAAGGAGGAAAATATATAAGAAGGGAAAGGCAAATTGTCGGCAAGAAAGAAGGCAAGATATCAGCACCTTGGAGAAAGATATGAACAAGTAAGGGCAAGATTAACAATTGACTGCAAGATTTAGATAAGGAAAAGTATTATGCAAAAAAAGGTTAGATGTGATATGAAGAAAGTTAACAATATATCAAAGAGGTAGGGAAAGATATCAGCAACAGAGGTGGGCAGGCTATAAACAAGGAAGGGCTAGATATCAAGAGCGGAGGTAGGCTGGATGTACAAGGGAATACGAGGGATCTGTCTTTCACTTACTACTTCGTCCATTAAAAGATTTGTTTCCCCTCTCACTCATGTTTTCTGCTCTAGCTTGTTGATTAGGCTGCGTGTACTCAACGAGTTGTACTCACCGAGTTGTGTTGAATGGGGGTCGAAAGTCGGCTGCTGACCTTGCCTCCTAACCATAAAAACTGACCTTCATTTACTGGTTCCACACCTCATATATCCTCCACCTCCTTAACTAGTTCATTACACTTGTTCACTACTCTGAATCTAAAGAAATGTATTCTAACATTAAGTCACCTGGTCCTACTCTCAGTTCAGATATTAGACTACAGTGGACCCTCGGAAATCGAACACTCCCAACTCGCCCTTTTATGTAAGTTTATTATTGTAAGTGCTTTTATAGGTGTATTTTTGGGGGTCTAAAACGGACTAATCTAATTCACATCATTACTTATGGGAATAAATTCGTTTGGTAACAGCACTTGAACAACATTCTGGAATGAAGAATGTTCGATTTCCGGGGGTCCACTGTATTTGCAAATCTCCATACTTTCTGCAGCTTTATAGTCTGCATTCTCTAGTCTGGACTCCATGCTGCTGTTTCACATTTTAAATGAGGTATGATATACTTCAAATATAATGTTTTGACGAGTTCTTTTATGGCGTTCCTGAAGACATTTCTAAAATGAGTTTGCTTAGCATGTGTAGCTGATGTAATGTGACTAATTTGGAAATAATTAAAGTATATTAATAACAATTTTGATGCTGGCAAAGATCCTTGTTATTTTCCATCAGCGTACAGAGTTAACCTCTTGATAATGCAATGCATATATTTGTGGATTGCATTTGTAATTTCCCAATTATCTGGTATTAGGCTCCCTTAATTCTACTGGCCAGTCTTTCAGTATCATTGAGCATATATTGACAATTCCCAAAGCGTATGTGGTATCCAGTTCTCTCAGCAGCTTCATCCAGTTCTCTCAGCAGCTTCATCCAGTTCTCTCAGCAGCTTCATCCAGTTCTCTCAGCAGCTTCATCCAGTTCTCTCAGCAGCTTCATCCAGTTCTCTCAGCAGCTTCATCACTTCCTCATTCGACATCTGGATGCCGTCCACCTTCCTCTGATGTTCACCAAGTGCTGCACATTTGGGCACTGTGAAGACTTCCTTGTATCTTCTGTTCAGTTTCGCACATACCTCTTTGTTATCTTCTGTGAATTCTCTCTTTTCCTTTAATCTAATTACTTAACCTTCTACCGTGTTGCTTCTTGCATGACTCCAGAGGAGGATTCTGATATTATTTTGATGCCATCTTCTCAAGTTGTCGTTTAGCCTTCTTGTGTCGAGACGTATTTCATTTTTTTTTTTACACAGAGTTTGGCAAAGTTAGGTTAAGGATCCCTAACTTTATTGACAAGTTAAAGATTCCTAACTTTATTGACAAGATAAAGATTCCTAACTTTATTGACAAGTTAAAGGTTCCTAACTTTATTGACAAGTTAAAGGTTCCTAACTTTATTGACAAGATAAAGATTCTTAACTTTATTGACAAGATAAAGATTCCTAACTTTATTGACAAGTTAAAGATTCCTAACTTTATTGACAAGATAAAGATCCCTAACTTTATTGACAAGATAAAGATCCCTAACTTTATTGACAAGATAAAGATCCCTAACTTTATTGACAAGATAAAGATTCCTAACTTTATTGACAAGATAAAGATCCCTAACTTTATTGACAAGATAAGGATCCCTAACTTTATTGACAAGATAAAGATCCCTAACTTTATTGACAAGATAAGGATCCCTAACTTTATTGACAAGATAAGGATCCCTAACTTTATTGACAAGATAAAGATTCCTAACTTTATTGACAAGTTAAGAGCTGTTACCTACATCAGCTCATTTGAAAGCAGTTTCATTGTTATGAAACATACAAGTAGGGAACAGGATGAAGTTGGAGCCATCTGTGGGCCAGCATTTTCATTTCTATTGATTTCCTTTTTTGAGTTCTCCATTTTGATCTGAATTATTCCCATCATCTTTCACATCTAAGTTTAACTTCCCAACAGTACCTACTAAATCATTGGCTCTCTCCAAATTTCTTGTTTCTTTATCTCTAGGCAAGTTTGAATCTTATGGCCATCTGGCATATATATTAAAAGTTTCTCCAACGCATCATGGTTTAACTTTCCTATCATGTCTTCTTCCCATTTCAATTTATTTAAGAAGCATCTCATTTTTTTGTATAGACGCCATTCCTGTACACAGGTTTTACACTATTTCCTATTTATATTTAGTTATTTCCCATCTGTACTATATATTCAAAGCTGACCCAGCATAGGCCCTGGCTCTTATTGACTCGCTATAACTAATTTCTTCTACATATGATCCACTATGGATAAAGACCAGATAACGTTCTGCTGGTTCTTCATCTTCTTGTATCTTTGACATTTCTATTGTATGATGGCTCAGGGAATTTTTCATTAAAGTTTCTATCAGCCTCTCACTCTCTTCATATTGATCCTAATTTTCCAAGTTCATTTACGTTTAGCAAAAATTCCTTTCAACAAATAACGTTGCTTCGGTCATTTTTGCTTTCCACTCAGTCCTGTTAATATCCTCATATTCCTACTATGGCCTCCAGTATTCTAATAACTGGCGCCTCCAATTATTAGAGCTCCATTTATATAGTCATGGAAGTAAAACATATCAAGGTTTAACCTATCTTTAAAATGTCATTATTTCTTCAAAAGTGCCATTTCTTTTTTTAATTATCCCTATTTGGTATCTCTTAGGTATTCTTGCAATGAATAATATCCCTAAAAGCCTTGTGTCTGTGAGAGTTATAATGTGGGGATTGTCTTTTCTATTCCGTTCTTCTTATTTTTAATTTAGAAAAGGCAGTCTATATTTATCTCACAGAGAACACTATCGAAATAATATTTTCTATCAGTTTTAATTTGAAATCACTGAGAAGTTGTATTCTCAAAAGTTTGGAAGTGAACGCTAGGATGCTAGTGAGTGGTGTGGGACTGAAAGACAGTGGATCAGGTACGAAGAGTTGTCACTGTTGGTTCTCGGCGATTATTCTCTTCTCAGAGTTTCGGAAGAGAAGCTGAAATAAACGAATTTGGCAGGGCATATAAAAGAAGGCAATTAAAACTGAACATACGAAAGATTAGGTATTAGAGTGGAGGAAGGGAGTATATGGGGAGGTGTTTGGTATTGGACTTGTCAGCAGATTTTTGTATGAGAGATGAGGTGAATCACAGAACGGACGAAGGGAAAACAATTTGGGTGATTCATTGAGGCATCTGGAGAAATAAATTACTTTATTCATAGAGGCAAAACATAAATAATATTACAGAGTATAGTGCTACCAACACTGTTGTATAGGTGTGAAGCATGAGGTTGTAGGCAGTGGAGATGTGTCTTGTAAATATTATGTAGAGAATTAGTAGTTTGGAAATTAGAAACGGAGTTAACAAAATTATGTGAGTATTGGAAATTGTTGGTATGGTTTTATTGATATAATATCTGTTAATGTAAGGTAACCCTTTAAAAATGCATTGTATTAGTAGCAAGTAAAAGTTGGAATTATCACTCAACAGGAAGGTTCTTGGCCAGACTGTGGGATCAGTGACTGGCATCCTGAGAGTCCTCTGACTGAATCCCATCTTCAGGTTGTTCTTCCTTTTATTTCATTTCATGAAACATGTTTAACATTTATACAAGTTTATATGTTTGATGAAACTGTAAAATATTTACATTTGCATTATTATTATTAGTTTTAGTATTAGTATTATTATTTAAATGTTTTTTATTATATTATTATAACATTTTATTATATTATTATAAAACAATATTATATTATTATAACATTTTATTATATTATTATAAAACAATATTATATTATTATAACATTTTATTATATTATTACAACATTTTATTATATTATTATAACATTTTATTATAACATATTATTATAACATTTATTATAACATATTATTATTATTAATATAATATTATTATTATTATAAATATTATAATTATATTATAATATAATTATTTTTATAGAGTTTTTGAACCCGGTGATAAGGTTGATATCCTTGGGGTGAAATTTAGTTCTAAACTGACTAGGAAGAAACACATAGTAATTCTAGGATACAAAGTGGCTATGAAGCCAACAGGTTTTTAATATAACTCGCACCTGCTTGACTGTAGAGGCTGGAAGACTCTGTACGAGGTACAAGTGCTCACACACCATGGTATGCTCCACTTTTTGCATAACCTTTTCCACTTAGCATCTCCGAATTTCTAACAGAATAGACAACAAAGCAAGATGACTCATCTCTCGTTTGGACCCAGCCAGGAGAGGTCTGGCAGAGCCTTCAACACTTGAGGTTGTTTGTTGTTCTTGTAGATTCGGCGGTACTCTCCCGGCCCGGGTCTTTTCCAGGTGGTGACTTGGTCTTGGCTTCCTGTCGTGGGAGTGTCTGAGACCTATGTCTCCCATGGGAGGAGGTACAAGGACCCCCTCATTGGCTGGGCCTAATTGTCCACAGGCCTAGCCACGTTCCCCGCCCTCACGGGGCTCATAGGGAGAAGCTAGGCGCCTCTGGTCTGCCATCTTCCCCGCCCCAGGGAGGCTAGGGAATGGCAGTCTGGCGAGCCGCAGATGGTAGCAAGCTCCAGCCTTGGCACCTACCCTGCCCTAGAAAGGCTGGGCATGGTTTTTTTTCTGAACCACTCTTGAGGGATGTAGGTGGTCTTCCTGTTGGTAATGTAGCACACTTGGCAGCTCTTTACGAACAGCGAGAAGAGAGTCTTTACATAACATGACTGACAGCAAACAGCTATTACTCTCTTACTGTACACTTGTCTAGAACATCCCGTCATCTGAGATCATTTATTCAAAGGATGACTAGTGAAGAACAAGATCAAAAAGCACAATGTTATTAATAAAATAAAATCAGTTTACTAAATGAAATTGCTGGCCCAGAGATGGCTCCAAAAAGGATTTTAAATGAGCTGAGGTAGGTAACAGCTCTTAGCTTGTAAATAAAAATAGGAAGAATATTATTATTATTGATATCGATTTATATTATAATTAATAATTAATTCTAGCAAATTTTCTTCCGGCCATATATACATACAAGTCTCTCAGCTTTGTGCATACCGTGTCTTACATAGCAGTCTCACAGCTTTATGAATGCCTCTTTATATATATATATATATATATATATATATATATATATATATATATATATATATATATATATATATATATATATATATATATATATATTTTATTAACACATCGGCCGATTCCCACCAAGGCAGGGTGGCCGAAAAAGAAAACTTTCATCTTCATTCACTCCATCACTGTCTTGCCAGAGGGTGCGTTACACTACAGTTATAAAACTGCAACATTAACACCCCTCCTTTAGAGTTCAGACACTGTACTTCCCATCTCCAGGACTCAAGTCCGGCCTGCCGGTTTCCTGAATCCCTTCATAAATGTTACTTTGCTCACACTCCAACAGCACGTCAAGTATTAAAAACCATTTGTCTCCATTCACTCCTATCAAATACGCACACGCATGCTTGCTGGAAATCCAAGCCCCTCGCACCCAAAACCTCTTTACCCCCTCCCTCCAACCTTTCCTAGGGCGACCCCTACCCTCGCCTTCCTTCCACTCAGATTTACACTGAGTCATTCTATTCGTTCATTCGCTCATGCGAACCACTCAAACCCTATCAGCCCTGTGGATAATAGTTTGGTAATCTGCACATCCTCCTATTTCCAAACTCGAATTCTCGCATTATATTACACCACATTGACTCAGACATGACATCTCCACTGTATCCAGCCTTCTCCTCGTTGGACATTCATCACCCATGCTTCACACCCAACGCTCTTATATGGGTGTGAAGCATGGGTGATGAATGTTGCAACAAGGAGAAGGCTGGAGGCAGTGGAGATGTCATGTCTGAGGTCAATGTGTGGTGTGAATATAATGCAGAGAATTCGAGTTTGAAATTATGAGGAGGGCGGGATTACCAAACTATTATCCACAGGGCTGAGGAGGGGTTGTTGAGGTGGTTCGACATGTAGAGCGAATGGAACGAAATAGAATGACCTCGAGAGTGTATAAATCTGTAGTGGAGGGAATATATATATATATTATTAAATTATTTATAACTTATTATAACTATTATTATTATTATTGTTAAATTATTATTATTATATATTATTATTATTATTATTATTATTATTATTATTATTATTATTATTATTATTATCATCATTATTATTATTGTTAAAATATTATTATTTTTTATTATTTTTTATTATTATTATTGTTAAATTATTATTAGTAGTATTGTTAAATTATTATTATTATTATTGTTAAATTATTATTATTATTATTGTTAAATTATTATTATTATTATCATTATGATTATTATTATTATTATTGTTAAATTATTATTATTATTATCATTATGATTATTATTATTAATAAATTATGATCCTCCTCCTTCCCTTCCTTCCCCTCTGCTTAGGTTTTCCTCCTTCGTTTTTTTACCCTCCTCCTCCTCCTCCTCCTCCTCCTCCTCCTCCTCCTCCTCCTCCTCCTCCTCCTCCTCCTCCTCCTCCTCCTCCTCCTCCTCCTCCTACTCCTCCTCCTCCTCCTATGTCCTCGTTCTTTTCGTTATGAACATCCTTCTCCTAATTTTCGTCTTCCTCATCCTTCTACTATCTTCATCCTCCTGTTATTTCTCTTTCTTTCAGCTTATCCTCCACTTCATCCTTTTCCTTCTCTTTATCCTTGTTCTCTCTCAATTATTATTATAATTCATTTCACAAGCGTAGGCACTGTACATCTTGTTAAGTAAAAGGACACAAATGCAACTAATGTGACATTTTATTGTGGCAACGTTTCGCTCTCCAGGAGCTTTGTCAAAGCTTTGATAAAGCTCCTGGAGTGTGAAACGTTGCCACAATAAAATGTCACATTAGTTGCATTTGTGTCCTTTTACTTAACATATTGTCGGTAATTCTACCAATATTAATACTGTACATCTTGTCTCAAGGACTGCAGCCTCCCCACCTGTCTTTCAGAGTACTGGTACAGTACTGCAGCCTCCCCACCTGTCTTTCAGAGTGCTGGTACAGTACTGCAGCCTCCCTACCTGTCTTTCAGAGTACTGGTACTGTACTACAGCCTCCCCACCTGTCTTTCAGAGTACTGGTACTGTACTGCAGCCTCCCACCTGTCTTTCAGAGTACTGGTACTGTACTACAGCCTCCCCACCTGTCTTTCAGAGTACTGGTACTGTACTACAGCCTCCCCACCTGTCTTTCAGAGTACTGGTACTGTACTACAGCCTCCCACCTGCTTTAGAGTACTGGTACTGTACTACAGCCTCCCACCTGTCTTTCAGAGTACTGGTACAGTACTGTAGCCTCCCACCTGTCTTTCAGAGTACTGGTACAGTACTACAGCCTCCCCACCTGTCTTTCAGAGTACTGGTACTGTACTACAGCCTCCCCACCTGTTTTTCAGAGTATTGGTACTGTACTACAGCCTCCCCACCTGTCTTTCAGAGTGCTGGTACAGTACTGCAGCCTCCCACCTGTCTTTCAGAGTGCTGGTACTGTACTACAGCCTCCCCACCTGTCTTTCAGAGTACTGGTACTGTACTACAGCCTCCCCACCTGTCTTTCAGAGTACTGGTACTGTACTACAGCCTCCCCACCTGTCTTTCAGAGTACTGATACTGTACTGCAGCCTCCCCACCTGTCTTTCAGAGTACTGGTACTGTACTGCAGCCTCCCCACCTGTCTTTCAGAGTACTGGTACTGTACTGCAGCCTCCCCACCTGTCTTTCAGAGTGTTGGTACAGTACTACAGCCTCCCCACCTGTCTTTCAGAGTGCTGGTACAGTACTACAGCCTCCCACCTGTCTTTCAGAGTGCTGGTACAGTACTACAGCCTCCCCACCTGTCTTTCAGAGTGCTGGTACAGTACTACAGCCTCCCCACCTGTCTTGCAGAGTGCTGGTACAGTACTACAGCCTCCCCACCTGTCTTTCAGAGTACTGGTACTGTACTACAGCCTCCCCACCTGTCTTTCAGAGTGCTGGTACAGTACTACAGCCTCCCACCTGTCTTGCAGAGTGCTGGTACAGTACTACAGCCTCCCAACCTGTCTTTCAGAGTACTGGTACTGTACTACAGCCTCCCCACCTGTCTTTCAGAGTACTGGTACAGTACTACAGCCTCCCACCTGTCTTGCAGAGTGCTGGTACAGTACTACAGCCTCCCCACCTGTCTTTCAGAGTACTGGTACTGTACTACAGCCTCCCCACCTGTCTTTCAGAGTACTGGTACAGTATAACAGCCTCCCCACCTGTCTTTCAGAGTGCTGGTACAGTACTACAGCCTCCCCACCTGTCTTTCAGAGTACTGGTACTGTACTACAGCCTCCCCACCTGTCTTTCAGAGTACTGGTACAGTACTACAGCTTCCCCACCTGTCTTGCAGAGTACTGGTACAGCATAACAGCCTCCCCACCTGTCTTGCAGAGTGCTGGTACAGTACTACAGCCTCCCCACCTGTCTTGCAGAGTACTGGTACAGTATAACAGCCTCCCCACCTGTCTTTCAGAGTACTGGTACAGTACAACAGCCTCCCCACCTGTCTTTCAGAGTACTGGTACTGTTCTACAGCCTCCCCACCTGTCTTTCAGAGTACTGGTACAGTACTACAGCCTCCCCACCTGTCTTTCAGAGTACTGGTACTGTACTACAGCCTCCCCACCTGTCTTTCAGAGTACTGGTACTGTACTACAGCCTCCCCACCTGTCTTTCAGAGTACTGGTACTGTACTACAGCCTCCCCACCAGTCTTTCAGAGTACTGGTAGAATAATAAAGCCTCCCCACCTGTCTTTCAGAGTACTGGTACTGTACTGCAGCCTCTCCACATGTCTTTCAGAGTACTGGTACTGTACTACAGCCTCCCCACCTGTCTTTCAGAGTACTGGTACAGTACTGCAGCCTCCCCACCTGTCTTTCAGAGTACTGGTACTGTACTACAGCCTCCACACCTGTCTTTCAGAGTAAGCGAATGTATAGGAACTTTTGAACCATATGAAAGAGTAATTGTGGTAGGGGACCTAAATGCTAAAGTGGAAGCAGATTCCATATAGGGGGTCAAAAAAAAAAAAAAGCTATTTCACTTCCATTTGTTTAAAGTTGAAATTCTGGACAAAGGATACTCAAATAGGGAACTGCACACTGCAAGCTAGTATGTACAGGTGCACACTGCAAGCTAGTATGTACAGGTGCACACTGCAAGCTAGTATGTACAGGTGCACACTGCAAGCTAGTATGAAGTATGATCTGTCGACTGCACGAGGCTGATCATGGATCAACGAAAAACAGATAGCGGGTGATAGTGTTTCCATTGCGATAATTTGTGAAAAGGCAAGACAGTTGCACGCAGATCTTGTCAAGAAAATGCCTGGAACCAGTGCTGATGTGAGTGATTTTAAGGCCAGGAAAAGGATTCGAGACAGGGGTCACTGATTATGGGGCGACCACAGAGGAAGCCGCGGAAGTTGGGTACTGGTACTGTACTACAGCCTCCCTACCTGTCTTTCAGAGTACTGGTACAGTACTACCGCCTCCCTACCTGTCTTTCAGAGTACTGGTACTGTACTACAGCCTCCCCACCTGTCTTTCAGAGTACTGATACTGTACTGCAGCCTCCCCACCTGTCTTTCAGAGTACTGGTACTGTACTACAGCCTCCCCACCTGTCTTTCAGAGTACTGGTACTGTACTACAGCCTCCCCACCTGTCTTTCAGAGTACTGGTACTGTACTGCAGCCTCCCTACCTGTCTTTCAGAGTACTTGTACTGTACTACAGCCTCCCTACCTGTCTTTCAGAGTACTGGTACTGTACTACAGCCTCCCCACCTGTCTTTCAGAGTACTGGTACTGTACTACAGCCTCCTCACCTGTCTTTCAGAGTACTGGTACTGTACTACAGCCTCCCCACCTGTCTTTCAGAGTACTGGTACTGTACTACAGCCTCCCACCTGTCTTTCAGAGTACTGGTACTGTACTACAGCCTCCCCACCTGTCTTTCAGAGTACTGGTACTGTACTACAGCCTCCCCACCTGTCTTTCAGAGTACTGGTACTGTACTACAGCCTCCCTACCTGTCTTTCAGAGTACTGGTACAGTACTACAGCCTCCCTACCTGTCTTTCAGAGTACTGGTACTGTACTACAGCCTCCCTACCTGTCTTTCAGAGTACTGGTACTGTACTACAGCCTCCCCACCTGTCTTTCAGAGTCCTGGTACTGTACTGCAGCCTCCCTACCTGTCTTTCAGAGTACTTGTACTGTACTACAGCCTCCTACCTGTCTTTCAGAGTACTGGTACTGTACTACAGCCTCCCACCTGTCTTTCAGAGTACTGGTACTGTACTACAGCCTCCCCACCTGTCTTTCAGAGTACTGGTACTGTACTACAGCCTCCCAACTTGTCTTTCAGAGTACTGGTACTGTACTACAGCCTCCCCACCTGTCTTTCAGAGTACTGGTACTGTACTACAGCCTCCCCACCTGTCTTTCAGAGTACTGGTACTGTACTACAGCCTCCCCACCTGTCTTTCAGAGTACTGGTACTGTACTACAGCCTCCCTACCTGTCTTTCAGAGTACTGATACAGTACTACAGCCTCCCTACTTGTCTTTCAGAGTACTGGTACTGTACTACAGCCTCCTCTCCTGTCTTTCAGAGTACTGGTACTGTACTACAGCCTCCCTACCTGTCTTTCAGAGTACTGGTACAGTACTACAGCCTCCCTACCTGTCTTTCAGAGTACTGGTACTGTACTACAGCCTCCTACCTGTCTTTCAGAGTACTGGTACAGTACTACAGCCTCCCCACCTGTCTTTCAGAGTACTGGTACAGTACTGCAGCCTCCCCACCTGTCTTTCAGAGTACTGGTACTGTACTACAGCCTCCTACCTGTCTTTCAGAGTACTGTCTGCTACAGCCTCCCTACCTGTCTTCAGAGTACTGGATGTGACTACACTCCCTCCTGTCTTCAGAGACTGGTTGTACTACAGCCTCCCTACCTGTCTTTCAGAGTACTGGTACTGTACTGCATCCTCACCACTATTTTTGGGGAGGCTGTAGAACTGTACCAGTACTCTGAAAGACAGGTGGGGAGGCTGTAGTACTGTACCAGTACTCTGAAAGACAGGTAGGAGGCTGTAGTACAGTACCAGTACTCTGAAAGACAGGTAGGGAGGCTGTAGTACTGTACCAGTACTCTGAAAGACAGGTGGGGAGGCTCCAGTACAGAACCAACACTCTGTAAAACAAGTTCCAACAAATTCTATACTGTTGTTCTCTTTTGGAAATTGTTGTGCTGTTTTTATGTGTTACTGTGTCGTTTGCATATTGGTATGCTGTTCTTGTACGTTGCTGTAATGTTCATGTATGCTACATATTCCAAGCTCTCCGAACTTTTGTACTAAATCTTACACCATAGTGTCTCCCACACCGTCTTGCGTGACTCAAGATTCCCAAACTGTTTACTGAATACCTTCCAGGATCCCTGTCTCTTATTGATACTTATATCTCCTATACAGTGTTAATACTATCCACAAAACACACCAAAAATAAGCCGATCATTAGCAAAAATTATTTCAGCAGGGATCCTGCAACCTTGTGAGGTCGCCACAATGTTGATGTTTATTGCTGTACTGTGCATTTGCAAAAAAGGAATCATTTTATGTAACATTTCCAAATCCATTCTGTTTTTCATTCTAAACTCATTGTCTTTCGAATCACCACATTAATCAGAATTCCGAAATACGCATTGTCTTTCTGCCACTGTGTCCAGCTCTTGTGAACTGTATCAGAGGCAAAAGGTGGCACGTAGAGTGATGGGAATCTATATGATTTAATTATTCTTGTTAAATTTCAAGCGGAAAGATATAATGTAAATTCATATGTTATTATTCTGTCTTAAAAATTCTTCTGTAGCTACGACAGTTTATTAGCTATTGCAGTTTTGAAGATTACTTTCCTAAAGGGTTTGAGTCACTTTGATTAATGTGCGTATAGCAACAATGGTGTAGTCGCTATAACGAAAGTATGCCATAAATAATTAAATAATAAATGTATAATTAATCATGTATCTTATCACCGATGAACACGAATGTGTCCGCTTCTCTCATCTTCTCATTTTCTCATCTTCTTGCTGTTTTCCCCTTCGTCCTTGTGTCATCACCTTCACTCTGCCGTCATCTCACTTTTTTGTGTTTTTGTTAGCAGTTATTACTTGGATCGACATCATTGGTTTGAGTTACAGGACATAACCACAAAGAAGCCATTGATGGTTCGTCTTTATAGTCCATCCATTCATATTGAGGCTTCCTTCAGGTGCATGTGTCCAGAAGTTCACCTGTGTAATCTCAGGTATTCTTCCTTTCCCACTTTCCTAAGATACACCCCTTTACCTCTTCTATTGTCTCTGGTTACTTTCTTCTGGTTCATGTTCCCATGTCTTCATCCGTTCGCCCCCGGATATCACCCCTTCTATGCTTTGCACTCCTATTTGATTTTGTTAGTTTTTTTCCTAGTTCAGCGTCTCCAAAAGTCCACCTGTGTCCCCTCAGATTTACTCTCTTCCTCACTTTCCCTTGGGAAGGTACCAAAAAATAGTAAAAAATTGGTGTCTTTCCCAAGTTCGTGGTTCCCCACATCCCAAGGTCAGCAGACCAGATAACATGATAACTTTCATGTTATCTGGTCTACTGACAATATTGTCCAGGTGAGTTGAATTACAGGAGGAGACACGCAGAAATCAGCCTCCTGAAATTATACTTCCCCAGACAGCTGTGACAGTAGGCCAGCTAAACGAGACCAAGATTCCAGCCAAGTCGGCTACGAAGGAGAGGTTAGTGGTCGAAAATCTGAGACGTCTATTTTAGCTTTATAATGTATTTATGTTAATTATTATTATTTTCACTTACGTAGCTATATAAGTATATGTGTGAACGTTGTATTGTGTGCATATATATATACTATATGTGTCCCTATGCGAATCTTTCTCCTCCCAACAAGATATCTGCTACAAACCATACCACGGGTGGGGTTCGAACCCGCGGTCAGAGAGTCTCAAAACTCCAGACCGAGAGTCATATCTGCTACAAATTATATCGATAGACCAGGTGCTTAGGCTCGATAGACCAGGTGCTTAGGCTTGATAGACCAGGTGCTTAGGCTCATTCAGTGACCAGGTGCTTCGGCTCCCTCAGTGCCGTTGTGATGGACCAGGTGCGTCGGCTCCCTCAGTTCCCTGGTGATGGACCAGGTGCTTAGGCTCTCTCGGTACCCTGGTGATGGACTAGGTGCTTAGGCTCATTCAGTGCCCTGGTGATGGTCTAGGTGCTTAGGCTCATTCAGTGCCCTGGTGATGGACCAGGTGCTTAGGCTCATTCAGTGTCTTGGTGATGGACCAGGTGCTTTGGCTCCCTCAGTGCCCTTGTGATGGACCAGGTGCTTCGGCTCTCTCAGTGCCCTTGTGATGGACCAGGTGCTTCGGCTCTCTCAGTGCCCTGGTGATGGACCAGGTGCTTCGGCTCTCTCAGTGCCCTGGTGATGGACCAGGTGCTTAGGCTCATTCAGTGCCCTGGTGATGGACCAGGTGCTTAGGCTCGTTCAGTGCCCTGGTGATGGACCAGGTGCTTAGGCTCTCTCAGTGCCCTGGTGATGGACCAGGTGCTTAGGCACATTCAGTGCCCTGGTGATGGACCAGGTGCTTCAGCTCCTTCAGTACCCTCTTTTATAGTGTTCTGATTATCAAAGTATATTCCATGGATGGAGTAGGTGGGTTGGGTAGGAGTTTTTGTTTGTGGGATTGGTTTTGAGTTTGAGGGGGACCTGCCTAGTGTGGACCAGTTGGCTTGCTCTACAGTGTTTCTTATGTTTGTGTTCTTGTGAGTGAGACATGTTGGATTTGAACGTGACTTGCACAATGGTTGGGGAGGAGGGGTGTTGTCAGGGCTTGTTGCTTGGATGGGGATGGGTTGGACAAATTGTTTTGTTGGTTTTCACATGGACCTGCCAAGTATGGGCCGGTAGGCCTGTTGCAGTGTTCCTCCTTTCTTATGTTCTTATGTTCTTATGTAAGTTCATACCAAAGGGTAACAGAAAATAGTAAGACCAGAGTGAGCCCATAGTTTAAATGGAGGTGTAAAAAGGTCAAAGCCAAGTGTGCTAGAGTATGGAAAAAGTATAGAAGGCAAAGGACTCAAGAAATCAAGGAGTTGAGCAGAAGAACCAGAAACGAATATGCTGGGGATAAGGAGAGAGGCCCAGAGGCAATACGAGAACGACAGAGCATCAAAAGCCAAATCTGAACCAAAGTTGTTATACAGTCACATTAGGAGAAAAACAACAGTCAAGAACCAGGTAATCAGGCTGAGGAAAGGAGGGGAGCTCACAAAGAATGCCCAGGAAGTATGTGATGAACTAAACACAAGATTTAGAGAAGTGTCGTGAGTACGGGAGTAAATTCTTAGGTAGTGGTGGTTTTGATAAGGACTTGCCTTGTATGGGCTAGTAGGCCTTCTGCAGTGTTCCTCCATTCTTTGTTCTTATTTACGGTAAAGACAGGGATGCTTCCAGAAAATCGTGGAGGTAGGGTGCACCAGCAGGTGCTGGACACAATACACATAACCAAGGTAGAGGTGATGAAACTGCTAGGTGAACTAGATACATCAAAGGCGGTGGGCCCAGATAACATATCTCCTTGGATACTGAGGGAGGGAGCAGAACAACTGTGTGCCGCTAGCAGCAATCTTCAGTAAATCTACCGAAACTGGACAATTGCTTGAGGCGTGGAAGACAGCAAATGTAGTTCCAATTTTTAAGATAGGAGACAGACAGGCAGTGTTAAAGTACAGACCAGTGTCACTTACTTGTATAGTATGCAAAGTCATGGAAAAGATCATCAGGAGAAGAGTGGTGGAACACATTGAAAAGATTTGGATCATACATGACAATCAGCTCGGCTTCAGAGATGGGAAATCCTGTGTCACAAATCTACTTGAGTTCTACGATAAGGCAACAGAAGTAAGACAGGAGAGAGAGGGATAGGTAGATTGCATCTTTTTGGACTGTAAGAAGGCTTTTGACACAGTACCACACAAGAGACTGGTGCAAAAATTAGTGGAGCAGGCAGGAATAATAGGGAAAGTACTGCAATGGATCAGGGAATACCTGACAGGAAGGAAACAACGAGTGTTGGTACGTTATGAAGTGTCAGAGTGGGCGCATGTGTCGCGTGGGGTTCCACAAGGGTCAGTCCTAGGTCCGGTGCTGTTTCTTATATATGTGAATGACATGATGGAAGGGATAGATTCAGAAGTGTCACTGTTCACTAATGATGTGATGTGAGGAGAATACAAGCGGAGGAGGATCAGTTAATATTACAAGGGGATCTGGACAGACTACAAGTCTGGTCCAACAAATGGCTCCTGGAGTTTAGCCTCAGTAAGTGTAAGGTCATGAAGATTTGGGAAGGACACAGAACACCGCAGACGGCATACAGGTTAGGAAATCAATACAGGTTAGGAAATCAATCTAATAACTGCTGCAGCATATGGGCGATTGGCAAAGCTGAGATTAGCGTTTAGACATCTGAGAAAGGAGTCATTCACGACATTGTACACCGTGTACGTCAGGCCTATGCTGGAGTATGCAGCACCAGTATGGAACCCTTACCTAGTCAAACACGTCACGAAATTAGAGAAAGAGCAAAAATTTACAACACGTTTAGTCCCGGAACTAAGAGGATGTTTTATGAGGAGAGGTTAAGGGAACTCTACTTGATGACACCAGAGGATAGGAGGGACAGGGGAGACATGATAACGTATAAAATACTGAGAGGAATTGAAAAGGTGGACAGGGCTCGAATGTTTCAGAGATGGGATACAGGAACAAGGGGCCACAGTTATAAGCTGAAAACCCAGATGAGTCATAGGGATGTTAGAAAGTATTTCTTTAGCCTTAGAGAGTGAAGTAGTGGAAGCAAGTTCCATACATAGCTTTAAGAAGAGGTAAGATAAAGCTCATGGAGCAGGGAGAGAGTGAATTAGTATCGACCAGTGAAGAGGCGGGGCCAGGAGCTATGACTTGACCCCTGCAACCACATATAGGTGAGTACACACACACACACACACACACACACACACACACACACACACACACACACACACACACACACACACACACACACACACACACACACACACACACAGGATGTTCCAGAGATGGGACACAGAAACAAGGGGTCTCAATTGGAAGTTGAAGACTCAGATGAGTCAAAGAGATGTTAGGAAGTATTTCTTCATTCACAGAGTTGTCAGAAAGTGGAATAGTCTGACAAGTGAGGTAGTGGAGGCAGGAAACATACATAGCTTTAAGACGAAGTATGATAAAGCTCATGGAGCAAGGATAGAGAGAACCTAGTAGCGATCAGTGAAGAGGCGGTGCCAGGAGGTGAATCTCGATCCCTGCAACCACAAATAGATGAGTACACACAACCACCCCTATACGTACCTTCGAAACAAGGCAGGTCAACTGTCTATCGACAAGCTCACACCCAAACACACACAATACTCTCTTCTCACTCTAGGATGAATGCATGTACAGATTCTCAAACACACATATCGTATACTAACCCCTCTACCATATCTTCTCTTTTTGTCACATATTTGATAAAATTAGATTAAACTGCACAGGAAATAAAAGGAAAATAAGGAAATTCTTGAGAATAATATTTAATAGAATTCTGAATAAACGGGATGAGGAATGCTGTTACAGTGGTACCCCGGATTTCATCAATAATTCGTTCCAGAAGGCTGTTCGAGTGCCGTTATCGAACGAATTTGTTCCCATAAAGAGGAATGTAAATTAGATTAGTCCGTTACCCTCAAGAATACACTTACAAAAGCACTTACAAAAATACACTTACATAATTGTTCGAGTTGGGAGCTGCACGAAATCCGGGGTACCACTGTATATCGTATTTGAAGAAGATATAAAAAGTGACAAATAAGAGAACGTGATAACATAGAGCAAAAAGATTAATGTGAATTATTGAATGGAAAGCAAGAAGTAACCAGAAATAATTATTAAACAATTAAAGAAGCCTCATCTTCTCTATGTCAAGAAAAAAATATTCTCAGTTACAATGATAAAAATGCATTTGGGAAGACAAATTTGGCCGCTAGAACTCTGTTTTTTTATGTATTATTGTGCAGTTCTGTTCTCATATTTTATTGTGTTATTCTTGAATGTTCTTGTGCATTACTGAAATATTCTTATTTGTTACCGTTCTTTCTTGTGCGTTACCGTACTGTACTACGCTTGTGCGTTACCGTACTGTACTACGCTTGTGCGTTACCGTACTGTACTACGCTTGTGCGTTACCGTACTGTACTACGCTTGTGCGTTACCGTACTGTACTACTCTTGTGCGTTACCGTACTGTACTACTCTTGTGGGTTACCGTACTGTACTACTCTTGTGCGTTACCGTACTGTACTACTCTTGTGTGTTACTGTACTATTGTGCGCTACCGTACTGTACTACTATTGTGCGTTACCATACTGTACTAATCTTGTGCGTTACCGTACTGTACTACTATTGTGCGTTACCGTACTGTACTACTCTTGTGCGTTACCGTACTGTACTACTCTTGTGTGTTACTGTACTATTGTGCTCTACCGTACTGTACTAATCTTGTGCGTTACCGTACTGTACTACTCTTGTGTGTTACCGTACTGTACTATTGTGTGTTACTGTACTGTTGTGCGCTACCGTACTGTACTACTCTTGTGTGTTACTGTACTATTGTGCGCTACCGTACTGTACTACTATTGTGCGTTACCGTACTGTACTACTCTTGTGCCTTACCGTACTGTACTACTATTGTGAGTTACCGTATTGTACTATTGTGCGTTATCGTACTGTACTATTCTTGTGTGTTACTGTACTGTACTACTCTTGTGTGTTACCGTACTGTACTACTCATGTGTGTTACCGTATTGTACTGTTGTGCGTTATCGTACTGTACTATTCTTGTGCGTTATCGTACTGTACTATTCTTGTGTGTTACTTTACTGTACTATTCTTGTGGTTACTATGAGCAGGTTATTTGTGCATTGTTCAAGTCACGATATTGTGCCTTTTAGTTATTTATTGTGAGTTACTTTCGTGAGATATTGTACTGTTTTTCTGTGTTGGTATATTTTTCATGTGTTACTATGCAGTTCTTTCATGGAACTTTATTTCTATTTTGTAATACTCACTGTACTGTCCTTGCGCGTTGATGTTACTTCTTGTATTTTACCTTGCCGTTCTTGTATATTGACATGCTTACTGTACTGTTAACGTGAACTAAAGGATTCACATGGTTATTTACACCAAACACTTCTAACTTTCCCTCTGAATCTTCCTCAACATTATCTCCGTCATTCACATTTATGTATACCCGAGCAATAATTATCTTGCATGACTCAACATTCGCAACGTATTATCTCCCTGGATCCCTTTATTCTCATCTGCACTTATATTCCCTGTCAAATATTATTGCAAATGAAAATTTCAACAATACACTCGTAAAATGTCAATAAATCACGGGAAATAAAGCCAACCTTTATAAAAGTCTTAATCTCATAACCCAACAAAAAAATGAAAAAGATTTCGGCAGCCAGTCCTGTATCCTAGCTAGTTCATTTCTTTGTTAGTATCTCCAGTATCGCTGTTTTAGACAATGATACATTGCTATAATATACATTACCAACCCAAACACCATTAGTGTCCTTAGCAAACCAGCATTTATTTTCACGACAAAATTTTCTTCTTAAATAAATTTAACAACCCTATCTGATACTGTGTATGTTTTTTAATCTGTTACAAGGAGGGCGTAGACTTGCTTAGCGTAATGAGACTCTAATTGTTTAGTTATTCTTGTCTGCTTACAAACAAAAAGATGCAATTGAAAGCCAGATATTATTATTAAAAAGCAGTTGACAGCTGCACCACAGAACCTTGTTGAAAGCTACACCACAGAGCTTTGCTGATAGCTCTACCACAGAGTCGTACTAACAGCATCCCCACAGAGCCGTGCTGACCGCTGCACCACAGAGCCTTGCTGACCACTGCTCCACAAAGTCCTATTCTTCATATATTGAATTTTACGATAAAAGCCAATAGTAACGTTGACACTGTGATGGGCTGTACTAGTGACCAGTGCTTCCGTCACTATTGGCACTAACGTTGATAGTGCTAGTGACCAGTGCTTCCGTCACTGTTGGCACTAACATTGATAGTGCTAGTGACCAGTGCTTCCGTCACTGTTGGCACTAACATTGATAGTGCTAGTGACCAGTGCTTCCGTCACTGTTGGCACTAACATTGATAGTACTAGTGACCAGTGCTTCCGTCACTGTTGGCACTAACCTTGATAGTACTAGTGACCAGTGCTTCCGTCACTGTTGGCACTAACCTTGATAGTACTAGTGATCAGTGCTTCCGTCACTGTTGGCACTAACATTGATAGTACTAGTGACCAGTGCTTCCATCACTATTGACACTAACCTTGATAGTACTAGTGACCAGTGATTCTATCACTATTGGCACTAACCTTGATAGTACTAGTGACCAGTGCTTCCATCACTATTGACACTAACCTTGATAGTACTAGTGACCAGTGCTTCCATCACTATTGACACTAACCTTGATAGTACTAGTGACCAGTGCTTCCATCACTATTGGCACTAACCTTGATAGTACTAGTGATCAGTGTTTCCATCACTATTGGCACTAACCTTGATAGTACTAGTGACCAGTGCTTCCATCACTATTGGCACTAACCTTGATAGTACTAGTGACCAGTGATTCCATTATATTGGCACTAACCTTGATAGTATTAGTGACCAGTGCTTCCATCACTATTGACACTAACCTTGATAGTACTAATGACCAGTGCTTCCATTACTATTGACACTAACCTTGATAGTACTAGTGACCAGTGCTTCCATCACTATTGACACTAACTTTGATAGTACTAGTGACCAGTGATTCCATTACTATTGACACTAACCTTTATAGTACTAGTGACCAGTGCTTCCATCACTATTGACACTAACCTTGATAGTACTAGTGACCAGTGCTTCCATTACTATTGACACTAACCTTAATAGTACTAGTGACCAGTGCTGGCACTAACGTTGATGGTACTAGGGACTAACTTGCCGCTTGAACTCGCTGCGAGTATCAAACGACTGCAAACAAACCACTGTTGCTTCCGTCACTGCTGGCACTGACGTTAACGGTACCAGCCACCAGTGCTTCTGTCACTGCTGCCACCAACGTTGACGATACCAGTGACCAGTACACAAATATTCAGAAATAGCTGAGCAACATACAAGAACAGCTCAGGTGCAGGAAGTAAATCAGGTGGATGAACTCACTCAGGTGTAGAACCTATGTCAGATTCCATTTTTGTGAAGCCATTTTAATAACTCGTTTCTTATATGATAATTGCGGAGCGGCCAGTGATGTGGCGACGTTGATATTGACGACATTTCCTTTGTGCCCAATGAATGAAAGTGTTGCTACAGGTGGAGTATAAATGGTGATAGCCGAGCTGCAACGATATATGTATCTTATGTGTGTACTTCATGTGTTGATGTTAGGTGAAATTCAGGTGAAAATGTAATGCAGAATTTAGGAGTGGGTGTAAAGTGCACACGAAAGAGTACGTTTCTTCTGTGGCAGCTAAGAAGCCAAACTAAAAAAATATTACGATTTTTATAGTACAAAAGTATAAGGATGTACTGTCTATCTCTGAGATTGACCTGGGAAGCATTTGAACCCCAAACGGTGATCTCATGGAGTAGACAGATTCTTCCTATTCCTAGGACAAAGTTCGATTTTAATGGTTGAATTGTTATTCACTTAAATTGTTGTTGACATCTTAGGTGCTTGCTGATAGTGTATAACAAAAATTCTATTTCTTAAATAACATAATGAAGATTTTGATGCCCTATTTTAACTTTGTTTATTCTGCAGAAATGACACTTGCTATAACTTATAGGCCAAAGGCCCAGAACCGGCAAATTTATCACAAACATTCATTTGCAATGTCTATACGATTTTATTATATTTGATAAGATAACTACAAAAATAACAAAACAATTGATTAACATTAAATATGTGAACCATGCTTGGCTGTGAACCATGCTTGTCTGTGAACCATGCTTGGCTGTGAACCATGCTTGGCTGTGAACCATGCTGGCTGTGAACCATGCGTGGCTGTGAACCATGCTTGGCTGTGAACCATGCTTGGCTGTGAACCATGCTTGGCTGTGAACCATGCTTGGCTGTGAACCATGCGTTGCTGTGAAACATGCTTGGCTGTGAACCATGCGTGGCTGTGAACCATGCATGGATGTGAACCATGCTTGGCTGTGAACCATGCTTGGCTGTGAACCATGCTTGGCTGTGAACCATGCGTGGCTGTGAACCATGGTTGGCTGTGAACCATGCTTGGCTGTGAACCATGCTTGGCTGTGAACCATGCTTGGCTGTGAACCTATGCGTGGCTGTGAACCATGCTTGGATGTGAACCATGCTTGGCTGTGAGACCATGCGTGGCTGTGAACCATGCTTGGCTGTGAACCAGCTTATGTGAACACGCTTGCTGTGAACCATGCGTGGCTGTGAACCATGCTTGGCTGTGAACCATGCTTGGCTGTGAATCATGCTTGGCTGTGAACCGTGCTTGGCTGTGAACCGTGCTTGGCTGTAAACAATGCTTGGCTGTGAACCATGCGTGGCTGTGAACCATGCTTGGCTGTAAACCATGCTTAGCTGTGAACCATGCGTGGCTGTGATCCATGCTTGGCTGTGAACCATGCTTGGCTGTGAACCATGCTTGGCTGTGAAGCATGCTTGGCTGTGAACCATGCTTGGCTGTGAACCATGCTTGGCTGTGAACCATGCTTGTCTGTGAACCATGCTTGGCTGTGAACCATGCTTGGCTTTGAACCATGCTTGGCTGTGAACCATGCTTGGCTGTGAACCATGCTTGGCTGTGAACCATGCTTGGCTGTGAACCATGCTTGGCTGTGAACCATGCTTGGCTCGAATAACAATGCCGAAAATCTTACTTTCTTCAACTATTTTTATAAAGACAATTTGTAGAAATATATTTAGAGTCTGCACGAGAGACAATTGTCATAATATAGAACGTAATTAAAATAACATTCAGGAAATAGCTGTAAAGAAGACTGTGAACCAGCATGTAAATTGTTAGTTAATGGACCTATCAGTTATAACTTGTCTATTGCAACACCGATCTATTTATGTACATGATATGACGATCACACAAAACTCTGCACATGTATCAAGGTGCACACTACCCAAAGTGCACACAAATGAGTACGTATGTGTGTAGACACTAGTCAAAGATTTAGTGAAGACAATATATAGATACCAACACTTCAATGAACCTCCATGGACTCGTATCATAGGCTGAGTCCACAAAGCTACGCATTTACTAAATCCTGTCACTGAGCACTAAGATTAACGACAAACAAACCCATTACTGGACAGGTGTAATTAAGAGTATACCCATTGTTTCGTAAACTTTTCTTTAAAGGAAGTGGTCTTGCTAGTGAAAGGCTCCTAATGCAATGAGTTGGGCAACCTTTCCGTTTCTTAGATAAAGCCTAAGTGACTTATATTTTCCAAGTGATTAGTGACCCTTACGTGTTTAAGACTTCCCTACTGAAAATATTAATAATATTGATATAAGTTATGTGAATAATGTTGAACTTTTCGCTTTTAATAATAAAACTAAGGTAAACAAAACAATTATAATGTCTCTCAACCGAATGAAAAGAAGAAAATAAATAAAACACTATAAAACAAGGCTGAGCCAGGAGTCGAACCTGAGTGTGATATTAGGGAGGATGGTGCTGACCGCTGCAACACTCACCAACTATCTCTGATTATTAAGTTTAGCTATGTAAGGCAGTGAGGACGCTGGTGCCAACGTGGACGGTGCCTGTGTTGATTATTAGTATATTCTGTGATGAACACTTCTCCAGGTTGAGGGAGTGACAACCTTAAACTGTATTTCAACTGATTTCGTCATCAGTACATTGCTACCACGACTTCTGCCTCTGTAATAATAATAATAATAATAATAATAATAATAATAATAATTAGAATGATAACAGTAGTATTGATAATGATGGAGATGATAATAATAATAGTAATGATAGTGGAATTAATAATACATAGGATATAATAATAATAAAAATAATATTAATAATAATAGTAATAGTATTAATAATAATAATTGTGATAATATATATACATAATAATAATAATAAAAATTGTTCTCCTACTACTACTACCACTACTACTACTACTAATAATAATAATAACAATAATGGCAATGTTTTACAAACTTCAGTCCTCACCAAAACTGTTGAAAAACATTTGGAACAACTGTGCAGTTTGATATACTAATAATGAAAGGCAGAAAATACTGGGTAAGCGAGGCTAACACCCAATAATGTTTATTACAAATGTGGAATTTTCATCTGAACTATTCAATTTCATGGTGGATTATTCCTGCACTATACCAATTTTCAAGTATATTGAAAACTCTCATTGGCTAATGGCATATGTATATTAAATATGGATTTTTTATATGAATATGAATAAAAGAACAAAAACATCTGGCATGATATATGATAACTTTGAACTTCTGGGAACAAGGACTAGAGTCTGTTCCAGCAGGTGTATAACACAGGGACTATTGCAGGTGTATAACACAGGACTATTGCAGGTGTATAACACAGGGACTATTGCAGGTGTATAACACAGGGCTATTGAGTGTATAACACAGGACTATTGCAGGTGTATAACACAGGGCTATTGTAGTGTTAACACAGGGACTATTGAGTTATAACACAGAGACTATTGCAGGTGTATAACACAGGGCTATTGTAGGTGTATACAAGACTAGAGATCTATTGTAGTTGTATACACAGGGACTATTGAGGTGTATAACACAGGGACTATTGCAGGTGTATAACACAGGGGCTATTGTAGGTGTATAAGACAGGGACTATTGCAGGTGTATAACACAGGGACTATTGCAGGTGTATAACACAGGGACTATTGCAGGTGTATAACACAGGGGCTATTGTAGGTGTATAACACAGGGACTATTGCAGGTGTATACACAGGACTATTCAGGTGTACAAGGTATTGCAGGTGTATAACACAGGGGCTATTGTAGGTGTATAACACAGGGACTATTGCAGGTGTATAACACAGGGACTATTGCAGGTGTATAACACAGGGGCTATTGTAGGTGTATAACACAGGGACTATTGCAGGTGTATAACACAGGGACTATTGCAGGTGTATAACACAGGGCTATTGTAGGTGTATAACACAGGGACTATTGCAGGTGTATAACACAGGGACTATTGCAGGTGTATAACACAGGGTCTATTGTAGGTGTATAACACAGAGACTATTGCAGTTGTATACCACAGGGACTATTGCAGGTGTATAACACAGGGACTATTGCAGGTGTATAACACAGGGGCTATTGTAGGTGTATAACATAGGGACTATTGCAGGTGTACAACACAGGGACTATTGCAGGTGTATAACACAGGGACTATTGTAGGTGTAAAAACAACTAGTAACACAGGGACTATTGCAGGTGTATAACACAGGGGCTATTAGTGTATAACACAGGACTATTGCAGGTGTATAACACAGGACTATTGGTGTACAGGTGCATAACAGGGACTTTGCAGGTGTATAACAGAACTTTGCAGGTGTATAACACAGGGGCTATTGTAGTATAACAGGGACTATGAGGTGAACACAGGGACTATTGCAGGTGTATCAAGGCTTGCGGTGTTATGCAATAGTCCCTATTGCAGTGTATAGCACAGGCCATTGTAGTGTATAACACGAGACTATTGCAGGTGATAACACAGGCTATTGTGTGTATAACACAGACTTGCAGGGATAACAGGGGCTGTGATGTAGAACACAGGATATTCAGTTGTATAATACCTGCAATAGTCCCTGTGTTATACACCTACAATAGCCCCTGTGTTATACACCTGCAATAGTACCTGTGTTATACACCTGTAATAGTCCCTTTGTTATACACTCATGCCCTGTGTTAACCCGAATAGTCCCTGTATATATCACCTTACAACAGCCCCTGTCTTATACACCTACAATAGTCCCTGTGTTATATCTCTGTGTGTATACAGTGGTAACTCTTATTACGAACAAATTTCGTTCCAGTCGGTTATTCAAGTGCCGATACCGAAGGAATTTTTTCCCTTAAGAAATAATGAAAATTAGATTAATCCATTTCAGACCCCCAGAAATACACTTACAAAAGCACCTACAAAAATACACTTACATAATTGTTCTAGTTGGGAGCTGCTCGTAAGTAGAGGTACCACTGTATATATAAATGTCGTGCCTAATAGGTAAAACTGGACAATTAGCAAGAACTCATTTACAATTAAGTCCTTTCTAAAATTTTCTCTTATACATTTAAAGATATATTGTTTTTCATTAATATTAGTGCAAATATTTTTAATTTTGCACCAAAGGAATCTTAGAAAACTTACCTAACATTATTATAACAAGCGTGATTTAATTTAGCCTTTTCAATAATTTAATAATAAACAAACACAATGAAATATTTTTCGTTAGGTTCAGAATGATTTTGCGAAATTATTGCATTACAATTTTCGGTTGTCTTATATGGAGAAGAGCGTTGCTATTTAAGCCAAAATCGCAAGTTCTGCCTATTCGGCACGACTATAATATATATATATATATATATATATATATATATATATATATATATATATATATATATATATATATATATATGTCGTGCCGATTAGGTAAAACTTGGATTTTGGCTTAAATAGCAACGCTCACTTGCCATATAAGATAAGTGAAAATTTGGTATGCAAAATTTCGCAAAATCATTCTGAACATAACGAAAAAATATATTTCATTGTGTTTGTTTATTATTAAATTAATGTTAACGTATCTAAAATATATTTAGTTGGGTTAGGCTAAATTAAATTGCGCTTGTTGTAATAAGGTTAGGTAGGTTTTCAAAGTTTCTTTGGTACAAAATTATAAATTTTACATTAACATAAATGAAAAAATATATCTTTAAACGTATAGAGAAAATTTTAGAAAGGACTTAATTTAGATGAGTTCTTGCTAATTGACAGTTTTACTAATGGCACGACATTATATATATAATATATATATATATATATATATATATATATATATATATATATATATATATATATATGCTAGGAAATCGCAAGAGCAGGCGAATTATTCACAAACACGATTCTGGCCGATGAACTCGAATCCTACGAACCTCATGCAGTACGCAGTGCTTTGCCGACCGTACCACACTGGTCCACAATACCTTGGCATCCAGCTTTCGCTGGACCAGTGTGGTACGGTCGGCAAAGCACTCTACCTTGTCATGAGGTTCGTAGGTCGAGTCTCCGTCGGCCAGAGATCAGTGTTTTATATATATATATATATATATATATATATATATATATATATATATATTATATATATATATATATATATATATATATATATATATATATATATATATATATATAGTTGAGAGAGTTAGAGCTAAGGAAGGGGTAGCAATAATGTTGAAGGATCAGTTATGGAAGGATATGAGGTAATATAAATGTGTAAATTCAAGGATTATGTGAATTAAAATAAGAGTCGGATGTGAAAAGTGGGTCATAATAAGCGTGTATGCACCTGGAGAAGAGAGTGTAGAGGAGAGAGAGATTTTGGGAGATGTTAAGCGAATGTATAGGAACTTTTGAACCAAGTGAGAGCGTAATTGTGGTAGGGGACCTAAATGCTAAAGTAGGAGAAACATGTAGAGAGGGTGTGGTAGGTAAGTTTGTATAGAAAGGGGTTTAGTTATAGGTAATACATTTAAAAAAAAAAGAGGATAAATAAGTATACAAGATATGATGTAGGGCGTAATGACAGTAGTTTGTTGGAATACGTATTGGTAGATAAAAGACTGTTGAGTAGACTTCAGGATGTACATGTTTATAGAGGGGCTACAGATATATCAGATCACTTTTTAGTTAGAGCTACAGTGGGAGTAAAAGGTAGATGGGATACAAGGAAAATAGAAGCAGCAAGTAAGAGAGAGATGAAGGTTTATAAACTAAAAGAGGAGGCAGTTAGGGTAAGATATAAACTATTTGGGGATAGATGGGCTAGAGAGAGTGTAGGCAATGGGGTCGAACATGTATGGGGTAGGTTTAAGAATGTAGTGTTAGAGTGTTCAGCAGAAGTTTGTGGTTACAGGAAAGTGGGTGCGGGAGGGAAGAAGAGCAATTGGTGGAATGATGTAAAGAGAGAAGTAAGGGAGAACAAGTTAGCATATGAGGGATTTTTACAAAGTAGAAGTGATGCAAGGAGGGAATAGTATATGGAGAGAAAAGGAGAGGTTAAGAGAGTGGTGAAGGAATGTAAAGAGAGAGCAAATGAGAGAGTGGGTGAGATGTTATCAACAAATTTTGTTGAAAATAAGAAAAAGTTTTGGAGTAAGATTAATAAGTTGAGGAAGCCTAGGGAACAAATGGATTTGACAGTTAAAAATAGGAGAGGAGAGTTATTAAATGGAGAGTTAGAGGTATCGGAAGATGGAGGGAATATTTTGAGGAGTTGTTAAATGTTGATGAAGACAGGAAGCTGTGATTTCGTGTATAGGGCAAGGAGGAATAACATCTTCTGGAGTGATGAAGAGCAGTTGTGAGTGTGGGGAAGTTCGTGAGGCAGTGAGTAGAATGAAAGGGGTAAGGCAGCTGGATTGATGGGATAAGAGAAATGTTAAAAGCAGGTGGGAATATAGTTTTGGAGTGGTTGGTGCTATTATTTAATAAATGTGTGGAAGTGGTTACGGTACCTAGGATTGGCAGAGAGCATGCATAGTTCCTTTGTATTAAGGCAAAGGGGACAAAATAGAGTGCAAAAATTATAGGGGAATAAGTCTGTTGAGTATACCTGGTAAAGTGTACGGTAGAGTTATTATTGAAAAATTAAGAGTAAGATGGAGAGTAGGATAGCAGATGAACAAGGGGCTTTAGGAAAGGTAGGGGGTGTGTAGACCAAGTGTTTACAGTGAAACATATAGGTAAGGGTAAAGAGGTTTTTGTGGCATTTTAGGATTTCGAAAAGGCGTATGACAGAGTGGATTGGAGGGCAATGTGGCAGATGTTGCAGGTGTATGGAATAGGAGGTAGGTTACTGAAAGCAGTGAAGAGGTTTTATGAGGATAGTGAGGCTCAGGTTAGAGTGTGTAGGAGAGGAGATTATATCCCAGTAAACGTAGCCTTAGACAAGGATGTGTGATGTCACCGTGGTTGTTCAATATATTTATAGTTGGGGTTGTTAGAGAAGTGAATGCGAGGGTCTTGGTGAGAGGGTGGGGTTAAAAGATAAAGAATCAAATACAAAGTGGGAGTTTCACAGTTGCTTTTTGCAGATGACACTGTGCTTCTTGAAGATTCTGAAGAGAAGTTGCAGAGGTTGGTGGATGAATTTGGTAGGGAATGTAAAAGGAGAAACTTGAAAGTGAATATAGGAAAGGGTAAGGTGATGAGGATAACACAAAGATTAGGTGACGAAAGATTGGATATCAGATTGGAGGGAGAGAGTATGGAGGAGGTGAATGTATTCAGATATTTAGGAGTGGACGTGTCAGTAGATGGGTCTGTGAAGGAAGAGGTGAATCATAGAATTAATGAGGGGAAAAGGGTGAGCGGTGCACTTTGGAGTCTGTGGAGTCATAGAACTTTGTCCAAAGAAGTAAGAAGGGAATGTATGAGAGCATAGTTATACCAACACTCTTATATGGGTGTGAAGCATGGGTGATGAATGTTGCAATGAGGAGAAGGCTGGAGGCAGTGGAGATATTATGTCTGAGGGCAATGTGTGGTGTGAATATAATGCAGAATTCGTAGTTTGGAAATTAGGAGGAGGTGCGGGATTACCAAAACTATTATCCAGAAGGCTGAAGATGGGTTGTTGAGGTGGTTCGGACATGTAGAGAGAATGGAACGAAACAGAATGACTTCAAGAGTGTATAAATCTGTAGTGGAGAAAAGGCGGGGTAGGGGTCAGCCTAGGAAAGGATGGAGGGATGGAGTAAAGGAGGTTTTGTGTGCGAGGGGCTTGGACTTCCAGCAAGCATGTGTGAGCGTATTTGATAGGAGTGAATGGATACAAATAGTTTTTAATACTTGATGTGCTGTTGGAGTGTGAGCAAAGTAACATTTATGAAGGGATTCAGGGAAACCGGCAGGCCGGACTTTTCAAAATGCAGAGAGAACCTTGAGTTTTCCCTGAAGCAAGTTTATTCTTTTCTCTGAGGATGAGGGTCCCCAGGACAGTTCCAGAGGTGGTATCTCCCTATTTATATATATATGCAAAAATATCACAGTAAACAGGTGATATCAAAATATGCAAGACAACCACTATGAAAAAATAGAAGAATTCCAAGCGCTTTCGTAACTACTCACATTATCAAGGAACTATAAAAGGAAACATGACAAGAGGGCTTATATAAAGGGCACGACTACACCTCACAGTCACATCACACTAACAGAGACTACACCTCACAGTAGCGTAACATCACACGACTCTGTGAAGAGGAACATAAGAAAGGACCTGAAACTCTTCCCAAGGAAGACTGTGAGTGTAGTCTTGCCCTTTATATAAGCCTTCTTGTCATGTTTCCTTTTATAGTTCCTTGATAATGTGAGTAGTCACGATATATATATATATATATATATATATATATATATATATATATATATATATATATATATATATATATATATATATATATATATATATATATACTGAATAGGTAAAACTGGTCAATTAGCAAGAACTCATTTAAAATTAAGTTCTTTCTAAAATTTTCTGTTATACTTTTAAAGATATATTTTTGGTAATTTATGTTTATGTAAAGATTAATATATATATATATATATATATATATATATATATATATATATATATATATATATATATATATATACACTTTTCATTCGTATTAAAGACACTGTATACTCCTGTCAGTTTATTTTTAACACTCCAGGTGACCAACTCTCGTTGTTCTTCATAAATCTCTAATTTTTACCGTTGTTAGCGCTCATTATTGATTTGACTAATCACTCTCAAAATTTAAAAATTTACCTTTTCTTCATATCCTCCGACACATATTCATGCAAACTGCCTTTATTGAAGATTTCATTATACCGAGATTCATATTCTATTTTACTTATAATAAGCGTTTTCTATTATCAAACCTTTTTCTAAACATGATTTATTTTAGGTCCCCCAAAGTCGTGTATCGCTTGGATTCTACACTTTTCTATAACTCTCTATGACGGTCTATTTACTTTTAAATTGACGTCTCCTGCAACTGTTATTCTGTTATTTAGTTTAAACCATTCTCTTAACATCTTCAAATATCTCTTTCTCTCCTCTTCTCTCTCTCACCTCCTGGTTCAGAAAAATATGATTTTTGTTAAATGGAAGAGCCATCAGCTTATATCATAGCCAAGTTAACGAATATATATATATATATATATATATATATATATATATATATATATATATATATATATATATATATATATATATATATATATATATATATATATATATATATATATATGCATAGTGCTGAACAAGTTAACTCTAAAAATGATGCGTATTAGTTCAATGTAGATAAATGCAAGGTTCTGAAGCTCGGGAGTGTCCATAACCCAAGCACTTATAAGTTAAATAACGTAGAACTTAGCCATACAGATTGCAGAAGGACTTGGGGGTGATGGTAAGCAGCAACCTTAAACCAAGACAGCAATGCCTAAGCGTACGTAATAAGGCAAATAGATTACTGGGATTTATATCAAGAAGTGTTAGCAACAGAAGTCCAGAGGTTATATTACAGCTTTATACATCATTAGTAAGGCCTCACCTAGATTACGCAGCTCAGTTCTGGTCTCCATATTACAGAATAGACATAAATTCGTTAGAAAACATTCAGCGTAGAATGACTAAATTAATACATAGCATTAGAAATCTTCCTTACGAAGAAAGATTGAAGACCCTTAAATTACATTCACTTGTAAGACGTAGAATGAGGGAGACATGATCGAGGTATACAAGTGGAAAATAGGTATTAACAAAGGGGATATAAATAAGGTCTTGAGGATATCTCTCAGAGAGAACCCGCAATAATGGATTCAAGTTAGATAAGTTTAGATTTAGAAAGGATATAGGAAAGTATTGGTTTGGAAATAGGGTAGTTGATGAGTGGAACAGTCTGCCTAGTAGGGTTATTGAAGCTAGGACCTTGGGTAGTTTTAAATTTAGGTTGGATAAATTCATGAGTGAGAGGGGTTGGATTTGAGTGGGAATTGCACATGAGTAAATAAAATTATCAAATCTTATTTCTTGGGTAGCATTGAAAGTTGGGTTGAACAAGTGTTCTGTTGGTGGGATGGAATGTGAAGGACTTGCCTAGTATGGGCCAACAGGCCTGCTGCAGTGTTCCTCCTTTCTTATGTTCTTCTTATGTTCTTATGTATTTCAGGATGAGCAGTATCTCTTATGTAGAAATATATATCATACATCCCTCTTAACATTTATGTTTTAGCTTTAAATTTGGCTAATTTTAATGGTTTTTGTGCTTTCAATTTGCACTAATTTCTTATTTTCTAGCGGTGCCGACGTCGACCTTCTTAATCGCAATTTGCAACCTGTCAGAAAGTTTTCCCATCTTGATGCCTAGGTGCAAGTTGGAAGAATCGTCGCTGAGAGAGGTACGCAGGTCACGTTCTAAACAACTAAACGCAGCGAGCTCTCAGCTTCACACCCACCCCGATGTTGGCGAAAATGGAAAAATCATGCAGGGGGCTTTCCAAAAGCGCATTTGCTGGTGGAACAAAACACTCCCTCGAGTCCGGGAGCTGGGGGAAGACCGGCGCCACTCCGACTCCCACTACTCCCATGAGACTCCCACCACTACTCCAAAGAGCCTACTGCCAAACAATATTTCCAAGAGCTCACTCAATTCCGACGTACGGACAGCGCACATCTCACTCCGACTATTGTATAACTCATTTCCTTCGCTGAGGAATAATTCTTGATGCAAAGGAGAAACCGCAAATGAAGTATTTTCTAACTGAATTAGAACTCGCCATGATTTCAGACCACACCCGTTCAGTGCTATGATTTTGAAGCTATGAGACCAATGAGACCAATATTTTTCTCCTCTAGTTACACCATGAAGTGTATATATAACTGAAGTTGTGAACCTCTTAGTGTATATACACCGATAGAGGTATATATACCAATACGTGAGAAAACAGAGAGAGGTGTATTTTTGTATATATACATGGACGGATTATACATCACATTGTATATTTATACAAAGGTTTGTATTCATAAGAGTATATAAAATGAGAGGGATGTATCAGTAAGTAAATTTACAGTATATCGATTGGTGAGTATCATTAGTATACTTGCCCAAGGCTGTCAGGTACAAATTTCTCAGCGTAATTACGACGATGATATCTCTAAGTGTGCAAAAAACTGAAAACAGATATTTCTTAGTGCACATACACTAAGATGTGTGAATATATATAAGACAAAAATTACACGTAGCTTACTTGCGTCTAGTAAATGTTACTTTGTAGAAGAGGTTAAAAATAATTCTATATTCTTACTGTAAGAATTTGTCACAAAGTTTTAATAACATGAAAAAGAGATATGTAGGAAAATATCGTTAAAACGTCAGCAAACACTGGAAATAAATGGTATAAAATACCGACACAATGGAAAAATAAATACTTAAGCAGTATAATGTGATCACACTAATGACAGAATCAGGAATTATACGCATTTGCAACACCAGGGAATCTTTATTTCAAGACAATTCCCCAAACTATATTATTTCGGTCACTGGGCTATCCGAGAAGTAAGAAAATTATAAAAAAAATAATAATAATTATTATTATAATAAGGATAAACTGGGCATGGGGTTTGGTGACTATTTCATACATTAAAAACACTGATGGCTCAGTGGTGACCTGTACTTAGCTCAGTGAGGACGTGTCTAGTGTACTCTCTGTGGACTGAACCATCTTTGCTCAGCTATATCTCCAACTTAAGGCGGAATTAACGGAAGCTAGAAGAGAAATTCAACGATTGAAGGGTATATGCAAGGATTATCCCAGGAACACTGTCGCCGATGATCAGACCAACGAATGGATGCTAGTCGGATCTGAAGGGACGAAGCTGAAGTTGAAGAAGGTCCAGGAGACTGCTGTGAAAACCAGCAACTCTTTTTCCTTGTTATCAGACGAATGTGAATCGACCACCCATGATCTTCCAACAAAGACAATTGTTAACGACATAGTGAAGCCAGCCAGTGAGGACATCCCAGCGAAGACCATCTCTACTAAGATCGTCGTCGAGAACGTCATGCACACCGCCAGTCGAGGTAAGAACATTGTTTTAGTTGGGGACAGTCAGATTAGGTTTATGGATAGGGCTTTTTGTCTTAAGGATAGGAATAGGAGGCAGAGGGTGTGTTATCCTGGGACTGGGATGAATGATATTGTTAGCCGTCTGGACGACATCATGAGAAGTAATGGGAGCAATCCTATTATCTGTCTCAGTGCTGGAGGCAACGATGTGTGCAGACGTAGGAGTGAGGACCTGACTAGCAGGTATAGGTCAGCAATAGACATAATTAGGAAGAAGGGTGGGAACCCTGTCATATGTGGTATTTTACCAAGGAAAGGAGTTGGAAATGAATGGTTGTCCAGGGAATTGGTGTCAATTGCTGGCTGGACAAATACTGTAAGGAAAATGCAGTAACATTCATTGACAACTGGGACCTCTTCTATGGCAGAAATGACATGTATGCCAGAGATGGGGTTCACTTATCTAAGTCTGGGGTAGGGGCACTGGCAACTGCGGTGGAGGGAGCTGTTAGGGCTTTAAACTAGAAAAAGTTAGTGGTATGGGTAATGGGGGGGAAACAGTGAAGTCCCAGTGTAGTAATATTATGAATTCTAGGGGAACTAGTAATAGGCAGACTGAGGTGGATATTGGAAAGCCAGTGGCACTAGGTGACATGGACTGTAATAGGTATAGTGGAAAAACAGAAATGAGCAGGAAGGGTAAAGAGAAAGGAGGGTCTTTAAATATATAATACATTAATAGTCGTAGTGCTAGGAATAAGATGGACGAGTTGAGATTAGTTGCTAGTGCAGGTAACATTGATGTATTTGCCATAACTGAGACGTGGTTTAATTCGAAAAATCGGGACATGCCAACTGAATGTCACATTCAGGGTTTTAAATTGTTCCAAGTAGACAGAGGTATCGGCAAGGGGGTGGGGTGGCACTGTATGTCCGAGATCGCTTGAACTGTTGCATAAAAACGGGTATAAAGTCTGAAATAACACATACAGTCTGTCTGGATAGAATTTTCAGAGGGGCATGAAAAATTGATTTTAGGTGTGATATACCGTCCCCCAAACTTAGATAGGGACCAAGGGAGACTACTATGGGAGGAAATTGTTAAGGCCACAATGCACGATATCGTCGTAATTCTAGGGACTTTAACTTTTGTTAAAGATGCAGTTCAATGTAGATAAATGCAAGGTTCTGAAGCAAGGGAGTGTCCATAACCCTAGCACTTATAAGTTAAATAATGTAGAACTTAGCAATACAGATTGCGAAAAGGACTTGGGGGTTATGGTAGCAGCAACCTTAAACCAAGAGAGCAATGCATAAGCGTACGTAATAAGGCAAATAGATTACTGGGATTTATAATTAAACTTTACCTCGTTGCTTCAACCTACAACTCTTCTCTCCCCTACTTCCCACAACTCTAATTCACTCAGACTTCCCACAACGCTCCATGGCTTGCGCTTCCTACACCTCTCCTTCACAACAACCTCCCTGTTCGCTTGCGTTAATAGAATCACACACAAAAAAATAGCTGTGAAATGGAGCAACAACTAAATCATAATAACAATCAGTGAGAAAGGCAAAAAACTTCATGCAATGTACTCAGAAGACTATCGTGTAATAATTACGATCAGACAAGAGGAGGAGGATCAGAAAATGCAGTAGTCTCTAGTCTAGTATCTCGCTGTAAGCTCACCACTTCAGAGTCTTGTACGGTTTACCTGTTGGGTTTCCTTGTACGGTTACCATGTAGGGTCTTTCTGTTGCATTTTCACTGTGGAGTCGTTACTGAAGAATCTGTACTGTAGACTAAAAAATGTAGAGCGGATATTAACGCACTAGCTAACTGCCATATTAGAAATAATTACTTTAGTTTGGATTGAAGCATGCATCTGTTAAGACTAAGGCACTCAAATAACCTTAATAATGGTTACCTATCTGACATAAATTCTTGCAATCTTCAAGTCCTCTGATCATGAACAACACCTAGCTCTGCAGGGTGCGTGATCTTTCAAGGATCGCTAGTTAAATGGTTAAAGCAATGTGAACATTGTTCTGTCTGTCTCTCTGTCTGTCTGTCTCTCTCTCTCTCTCTCTCTCTCTCTGTCTCTGTCTCTGTCTCTGTCTCTGTCTCTGTCTTTCTCTCTCTCTCTCTCTCTCTCTCTCTCTCTCTCTCTCTCTCTCTCTATATATATATATATATATATATATATATATATATATATATATATATATATATATATATATATATATATATGCTAGGAATTCCAAGAGCAGGCGAAATAATCACAAACACTGATCTCTGGCCGACGGAGACTCGAACCTACGAACCTCATGACAAGGTACGCAGTGCTTTACCGACCGTACCACACTGGTCCAATACCTTGGCATCCAGCTTTCGCTAGACGTTATTCCAAGGCGTACCTTGTCATGAGGTTCGTAGGTTCGAGTCTCCGTCGGCCAGAGATCAGTGTTTGTGAATATTTCGCCTGCTCTGCGAATTCTAGCATTGTAAAATCTCTAGTTGTGTCGATGCATGCAGGGGATGAGATGAAAAGCTGTAAGCCTTCCTGCCTGAAAGCTGGCTGCCTTGGAATAACGTCTAGCGAAAGCTGGATGCCAAGGTATTGGACCAGTGTGGTACGGTCGGTAAAGCACTGCGTACCTTGTCATGAGGTTCGTAGGTTCGAGTCTCCGTCGGCCAGAGATGAGTGTTTGTGAATATTTCGCCGGCTCTTGCGAATTCCTAGCATTGTAAAAATCTCTAGTTGTGTCGATGCATGCAGGGGATGAGATGAAAAGCTGTAAGCCTTCCTGCCTGAAAGCTGGCTGCCTTGGAATAACGTCTAGCGAAAGCTGGATGCCAAGGTATTGGACCAGTGTGGTACGGTCGGTAAAGCACTGCGTACCTTGTCATGAGGTTCGTAGGTTCGAGTCTCCGTCGGCCAGAGATCAGTGTTTGATATATATATATATATATATATATATATATATATATATATATGTCGTGCCGATTAGGTATAACTTGCGATTTTGGCTTAAATAGCAACGCTCTTCTTGCCATATAAGACAAGTGAAAATTTGTGTATGCAATAATTTCGCCAAAATCATTCTGAACATAACGAAAAAAATATATTTCATTGTGTTTGTTTATTATTAAATTAATGTTAACGTATCTAAAATATATTTAGTTGGGATAGGCTAAATTAAATTGAGCTTGTTGTAATAAGGTTAGGTAGGTTTTCAAAGTTTCTCTTGGTACAAAATTATAAATTCTTACATTAACATAGATGAAAAAAATATATCTTTAAACGTATAAGATAAATTTTAGAAAGGACTTAATTTTAAATGAGTTCTTGCTAATTGACCAGTTTACCTAATCGGCACGACATATATATATATATATATATATATATATATATATATATATATATATATATATATATATATATATATATATATATATATATATATATATATATATATGTCGTGCCGATTAGGTAAAACTTGCGATTTTGGCTTAAATAGCAACGCTCACCTTGCCATATAAGACAAGTGAAAATCTGTGTATGCAATAATTTCGCCAAAATCATTCTGAACATAACGAAAAAATATATTTCAATGTGTTTGTTTATTATTAAATTAATGTTAACGTATCTAAAATATATTTAGTTGGGTTAGGCTAAATTAAATTGCGCTTGTTGTAATAAGGTTAGGTAGGTTTTCAAAGTTTCTCTTGGTACAAAATTATAAATTCTTACATTAACATAAATGAAAAAAATATATCATTAAACGTATAAGAGAAAATTTTAGAAAGGACTTAATTTTAGATGAGTTCTTGCTAATTGACCAGTTTTACCTAATCGGCACGACATATATATTATTGTAACCATGAACGAGCGGTATTTAATCAATAACAACACTGCGACTAGCCAAGGACACGAACCCGTGTCGTTTTGGCCCGCCTAATGGTGAGAGAAAATTCAAGACGTTCTAACCCACTGGACCACCTAATCCTACAAAGATCACTCACCCAGCAGAGCTAGGTGTTTTACCATGATGCGAGTACATACGATGGCGTGGGTGCCTCATAGCAAATTAGTTCTTACTCACACCATCGTATGTCCTTGGGTCATGGTGTAACACCTAGTTCTGGTGGGTGCGTGATCTTTTTAGGATTGGGTGGTCCCATGGGTTAGAGGTTCGTGAATTTTCTCTCACCATGAGGAGGGCCAAAACGACACGGGTTCGAGTCCTCGGCTAGTCACAGTGTTGATATTGATTAAATACCACTCGTTTGTGGTTACAATATATATATATTCAAAGGACTTAACATATCACCAATATGAACAAAATTTTTCGATGCCTAACTTTTGCCTAAACTTATTTTTTTTTCACAACGAGTCATATGATTTGTTATGTAAATGTACTGACATAACTTTGGAGAACCTATTGTTATTATCCCATGGACATCACTCTGCCTGCAAAGTACAATTGATGTTATGATTCCATTTTAATGGAGCATTTTAACAAAATCCATTACGGAGTTCAAAAGTTATTTGATTGGCATTAAAATAAAACTGCAACGAATGAATTGACAATGAAAAATGGCAAATCAGCTTCACAGGGTTACCGCTGCTGCCTGAAAGCGTGTCAGATATAATGTTAAATATATTAGTAGACTAAAAAATTATCATGTGTGTTGGTGCATAATCAGAGCTGATGCATATTTAACACAACTGTGATAAGTTTAACTATCATTCATGCAAATGAAATGTCCAATACCATGTTACTGAAGATTCGGAAAAACATTTTGAATTTTAACCTTGAGTTTTCCCTGAAGTCCAGTTCTAGAGGTGGTACCTAACTATATTTTCATATATATATATATATATATATATATATATATATATATATATATATATATATATATATATATATATATATATATATATATACATATATATATATATATACATATATATATATATATATATATATATATATATATATATATATATCATATATATATATATATATATATATATATATATATATATATATATATATACATATATACATATATATATATATATACATATATATATATATATATATATATATATATATATATATATATATACATACATATATACATATATATATATATATATATATATATATACATATATATAAACTTTATTTCAAGACAAAATACAATGGGAGTAAAACAACATAGATAACAACTCAGAGCTACATGTCAAATACTTCGTCCAACTCCCCGGCAGTGGGCCGCGTGCCCAGAATACTGCAGGTATTTCCCTCTGGATCGCAACACTGAGTCTCTGAAAGAGGAAGCTGGTCGCCCTGTGGTCCTTGGTTTCTATGATGAGTTTTCCACCCAGCTCCTTGAGAAACTTTAGAGCACACTTGCCCCATGCTCCATGGGTCTCCGACCCTATTGGGATGAAGTTATAGCAAGAGGGAAGGTCTTCATATTTGCGGGTCTTCTGGATCTCCATGTGGCTGGCAGCTCCACCCCTTCGGCTAAGGAGTGTGGCAGGTAGGTATCTGCCAATGTGGCAGCACAGGTGTAGTCCCAAGCAATCTGCTTACCATCCTTCCAGGGTAGCATGGTGGCTCCATCAGGACGCTTTTGACTTCCATCAGACCTCTGCACTTGGGGTTCCCGTTGAGCTGGGCAACGGGCTGTGGTGAGGCTTCTCTTTATGATGTCATTGACCTCCTCATGTCTAGCATATTTCCCCTTCTGATGTGACACACTAGACCATGAAGTCCGAATTGATCAGCCGTCGCCCTGCCGCAAATACACCTATGTTCGGTGAGTATGGGGGCGGCTAGGCGAAGAGCAACACCAATCCGAATAGCCTGTGGGTCGAGTCGAGTGCCCAGAGAGGAATTGGGAACAGCAAGAAGGAAATCTCCTGAGTGTGGTGCCCTCACCGCTAGGAGACGAGCTTTGTCCTTTCCTGAAGCGTTGGTGAGCATTGTGTTGGAAATTTTTTCCATGATCGGTTTGTCCCAGTGGGACTGTTTGTGCTCTTTGGGAGGAGCTGGTCTACTGGAGGAGTCTGCCATGATGTCCCACTGCACTGCTGTTTCGATGAACTAACCCTCCTTTACCCCCTTCCTTCAACCTTTCCTAGGCCGACCCCTACCCCGCCTTCCCTCCACTACAGATTTATACACTCTCGAAGTCATTCTGTCTAGTTCCATTCTCTCTACATGTCCGTACCACCTCAACAACCCCTCCTCAGCTCTCTGGATAATAGTTTTGGTAATCCCGCACCTCCTCCTAATTTCCAAACTACGAATTCTCTGCATTATATTCACACCACACATTAACCTCAGACATGACATAGCCACTGCCTCCAGCCTTCTCCTCGTTGCAACATTCATCACCCATGCTTCACACCCATATAAGAGTGTTGGTATACCTATACTCTCATACATTCCCTTCTTTACTTCCATGGACAAAGTTCTTTGTCTCCACAGACTCCGAAGTGCTCCACTCACCCTTTTCCCCTCATCAATTCTATGATTGACCTCATCCTTCATAGACCCATCTGATGACATGTGCACTCCCAAATATCTTAATATATCCACCTCCTCCATACTCTCTCCCTCCAATCTGATATCCAATCTTTCGTCATCTAATCTTTTTGTTATCATCCTCACCTTACTCTTTCCTATATTCACTTTCAATGTTCTTCTTTTACGCACCCTACCAAATTCATCCTCCATCCTCTGCAACTTCTCTTCAGAATCTCCCAAAAGCACAGTGTCATCAGCAAAAAGCAACTGTGACAACTCCCACTTTGTATTTGATTCTTTATCTTTCTACCCCACACCTCTTGCCAAGACCCTCGCATTCACTTCTCTTACAACCCCATCTATAAATATATTGAACAACCACGGTGACATCACACATCCTTGACTAAGACCCACTTTTATTGGGAAATAGTCCCCCTTCCTTCTACACACTCTAACGTGTGCCTCACTATCCTCATAAAAACTCTTCACTACGTCTTATTCCATACACCTGCAGCATCTGCCACATTGCCCCCCTATCCACCCTATCATACGCCCTTTCCAAATCAATAGATGCCACAAAAATCTCTTTACCCTTATCCAAATACTTTTCACCTATATGTTTCACTGTAAACACTTGGTCTACACACCCCCTACCTTTCCTAAAGCCCCCTTGTTCATCTGCTATCCTGATCTCTGTCTTACTCTTAATTCTTTCAAAATAACTCTACCATACACTTTACCATGTACACTTAACAGACTTATTCCACTATAAATTTTGCACTCTCTTTTGTCCCCTTTGCCTTTATACAAAGGAACAATACACGCTCTTTTGCCAATCCCTAGGTATCTTACCCTCTTACATACATTTATTAAATAATAGCACCAACCACTCCAAAACTATATACCCACCTGCTTTTAACATTTCTATCTTTATCCCATCAATCCCAGCTGCCTTACCTCACGAACTTCCCCCACACTCACAACTGGCTCTTCCACACTCCTGCAAGATGTTATTCCTCCTTGCCCTATACAAGAAATCACAGCTTCCCTGTCTTCATCAAAATTTAACAACTCCTCAAAATATTCCCTCCATCTTCCCGATACCTCTAACTCTCCATTTAATAACTCTCCTCTCCTAGTTTTAACTGTCAAATCCATTTGTTCCCTAGGCTTCCTCAACTTATTAATCTCACTCCAAAACTTTTTCTTATTTTCAACAAAATTTGTTGATAACATCTCACCCATTCTCTCATTTGCTCTCTTTTTACACTGCTTCACGACTCTCTTAACCTCTCTTTTTTTTTCTCCATATACTCTTCCCTCCTTGCATCACTTCTACTTTGTAAAAACCTCTCATATGCTAACTTTTTCTCCCTTACTACTCTCTTTACATCATCATTCCCCCAATCGCTCTCCTTCCCTCCCGCACCCACTTTCCTGTAACCACAAACTTCTGCTGAACACTCTAACACTACATTTTTAAATCTACGTCATACATCTTCGACCCCATTGCCTACACTCTCACTAGCCCATCTATCCTCCAATAGTTGTTTATATCTTACCCTAAGTGCCTCCTCTTTTAGTTCATAAACCTTCACCTCTCACTTACTGCTTCTATTTTCCTTGTATCCCATCTACCTTTTACTCCCACTGTAGCTATAACTAAAAAGTGATCTGATATATCTGTGGCCCCTCTATAAACATGTACATCCTGAAGTCTACTCAACAGTCTTTTATCTACCAATACGTTGTCCAACAAACAACTGTCATTATGTCCTACATCATATCTTGTATACTTATTTATCCTCTTTTTCTTAAAATATGTATTACCTATAACTAAACCCCTTTCTATACAAAGTTCAATCAAAGGGCTCCCATTATCATTTACACCTGGCACCCCAAACGTACCTACCACACCTCTCTACATGTTTCTCCTACTTTAACATTTAGGTCCCCTACCACAATTTCTCTCTCACTTGGTTCAAAAGTTCCTATACATTCGCTTAACATCTCCCAAAATCTCTCTCCTCTACACTCCTCTCTTCCAGGTGCATACACGCTTATTATGACCCACTTTTCGCATCCGACCCTTATTTTAATCCACATAATCTTTGAATTTACACATTTATGTTTCCTCTTCTTCTTCCATAACTGATCCTTCAACATTATTGCTACCCCTTCCTTAGCTCTAACTCTCTCAGTTGCTTCTGACTTAACCCCATTTATTTCTCCCCACTGAAACTCGCCTTTCCCCTTCAGCTTTGTTTCGCTTAGGGCCAGGACATCCAATTTCTTTTCATTCATAACATCAGCAATCATCTCTTTCTTATGATCCGCACTACATCCACGCACATTCAAACATCCCAGTTTTATAAAGTTTTTCATCTTCTCTTTTTTAGTATATGTGTACAGGAGAAGGGGTTACTAGCCCATTGCTCCCTGGATTTCGGTCGCCTCATACGACACGCATGGCTTACGGAGAAAAGATTCTTTTCCACTTCTCCATGGACAATAGAGAAACTAAAAAGAACAAGAGCTATTAAGAAAAAGAAGAAAAACCTAGATGAGTGTATGAATATATATGCATGTGCATGCCTGTGTAGTGTGACCTAAAGTGTAAGTAGAAGTAGCTAGATATACCTGTTATCCAGCGTGTTTATGAGACAGAAAAAAGACACCAGCAATCCTACCATCATGTAAAACAGTTTCAGGTTTCTGTTTCACAGTCACCTGGCAGGACGGTAGTACCTCCCTGGGTGGTTGCTGTCTACCAACCTACTACTCTCATTCAGCTCCTCCGAGCTGGGGCGCGTGCCCAAAATACAGCATGCATTACCCCTCTGAACAGCAGTGCTGAGTCTCTGGAACAGAAAACTAGCTGCCCTGGGATCCCTAGTTACCCTGTTGAGTCTTTAGCCCAGCTCCTTGAGGAACTTAGATGCACTCTTACCCCATGATCCAGGGGTCTCCGAGCCTATGGGAACAAACATTTAATGATGGGCAAGTTCTCCGTAGTTTCTCGACTTTTGGGACTCCCTGAAGCTGGCAGCTTCCCCTCCTTCCTCCCTGGTGTATTGGAGATAGGTAACAGCCAAAGTAGATGCACATGTGTAGTGCCACACCACCTGTTTGCCGTCTGTCCAGGCTTGAAGGGTGATACCATCTGGACGCTTTTGACTGTTATCAGATCTGCATAGTTGGGGTGGCTCGCCTACTGCTGGGCATCCGGCTGTTGTGAGGCTCCTCTTGATAATGTTATTAACCTCTTCATGTCTTGCAATCTTTTCGTCGGGTTTACGACACACAAGACCATGGTACCCGAATCGGTCTGCTGCTTCACTGCCACAAATACACCTGTGTTCGGCGATAATAGGGGCGGCAAGTCGAAGGGCAACACAAATGCGGATGGTCTGTGGGTCGAGGCGTGTGCCAAGGCTGGAGTTGGGAACAGCCAACAGAAAGTCCCCTGCATGATGAGCTCTCACTGCAAGGAGGCGGGCTCTATCCTTCCCGGACACACTCTGAAGCATTGCTGAAGTTATGTTCTCTACTATTGGGCCATCCCAGTGCGACTGTTTGTAGTTGTTGAGGGAGCAGGCCTGGTTTCAGAGCCTGTTAGATTATCCCAGATCCTGGCTCCGTCGACGAACTTTTGGTCATGGATTCCAATCTTGTCCCTAAGATGTTCAGGGAGAATCGCTGCTACAAGCCTTCTGGATGCAATGCATGAAGACAGGAAATTAGGTAGAACAATCTGAGATGACTTGCGGACACCAATGCCTCCTAGTCTGACTGGGAGTGTAGCTTGGTCCCACTGCCCATCTTCTAGAGTGAGGTTAAGTACTTTAGTAAAGATCTGCCTCAGGATACTGTCATATTCGTGCAGTATAGGGTTATCATATGAAGGTGCACATCTTAGGAAATATGTCAACCTGGGCAGACTCAAGCATTTTGTGAGAAGGTACAAGGCATCATGGGTGTCAAGATTGCCTATTCGTTGTTCCATTCTCCTCAATTATTCCAGTTTCTTCCTGAGAATTGTGTCTATGGCAGCGCTTCCCAGAGGTGATCCAAGCAAGACACTATTAGTAGGGGCAATGACTGTTGCTCCTGGTAGTTTTGATATCACTGCATCTATCACTTGTTCATTGACTGAGATGATTTCACATTTGGATGGATTCAGGATGAGACCCATTTCCTGTCCCAGTGTCATCACCTGTGTAAGATCATCTAGAAGGGACTCCTTTGTACCTGCTAGTGTGCCATTATCCAGGAACCAGATATTTAGCTCACTGGTCAGTCTGACTGTGATTTCCCTAACTGCTATACAGAAGAGAAATGGTGCGAGAGGGTCCCCTTGCTGGACACCCTCTGATGGTGTGATTTCATGCTCTCCAAACAGGAGCATTGATTCCTTGCTATATCCAGCTGAAACAAAAGGGAAGAGACCTGGGAAATGTTCTTGCACAGCTGCTAATACCACGTCTCTTTTTCAGGAGATTAAATGCATTCTTGAAATCTAATTTAACCACTGCGTTGTCCTCAGGCAGGTTGTCGATATACGCCCTTGTTGCATGAACTGCTGCTTCACTTCCTTGAGAGACCCCAAAGCCAAGCTGGTTTGGTTGAAGCATGATGGTTGCCTCTTCGCGAATACTTCTGACAGCAGCTGTAGAAACGAGGCGGCGAAACGTGTTGCCCACTGCGATTGGCCTAATTCTTCCATCCTTCTTTTTAATGGCACAAAGTGATGCACCAATATTATTGTACCCACGAACGAGTGGTATTGATCAATAACAACACTGCACATTATATATATATATATATATATATATATATATATATATATATATATATATATATATATATATATATATATATATATATATATATATATATATATATATATATATATATATATATATATATATATAACTGTTCCCTTAATTTCCTACTAGAAAAGTTTTGAAGAAAGCCTACGCGTTATATTTGAAAATGAATCAACAAATGTATTGCTGTTACTGATCCATGATGGTGGAGGGCGTCAATTTTTATATTCACGCGGGGCTGGTTTAGCGTTTTTTTCCAGCTGGTTTACCATCAAACGTAATTTTTTATGCATGTAAACAAATTTCTATTAAAATTCGGAGGAATGATATTCATTCCCAAAATGGGGACATATGTACGTTGGCAAAGACTACTTTTTTTCACTTGTTTACGTCTTATATCGCTTCTTCTGTTACTATTTACTCCTAATAATGCTGATTTCTTTATTCTTACATATATCGTAAAATAAATTTGTTTCATATTACTGAGTATTTCCTGTTTCATGAAACAAGAAATTATTATAGCTAGGCACAACAGATTTTGGTTGATATATATATATATATATATATATATATATATATATATATATATATATATATATATATATATATATATATATATATATATGTATATATATATATATATATATATATATATATATATATATATATATTTATACATGTATATATATATATATATATATATATATATATATATATATATATATATATATATATATATATATATATATATATATATATATATAAATTTTTTTTTTAACACATCGGCCGATTCCCACCAAGGCAGGGTGGCCCGAAAAAGAAAAACTTTCATCATCATTCACTCCATCACTGTCTTGCCAGAAGGGTGCTTTACACTACAGTTATAAAACTGCAACATTAACACCCTCCTTCAGAGTGCCGGCACTGTACTTCCCATCTCCAGAACTCAAGTCCGGCCTGCCGGTTTCCTGAATCCTTCATAAATGTTACTTTGCTCACACACCAACAGCACGTCAAGTATTAAAACCATATGCCTCCATTCACTCCTATCAAATACGCTCACACATGCTTGCTGGAAGTCCAAGCCCCTCGCACACAAACTTCCTTACCCCTCCCTCCAACCTTTCCTAGGCCGACCCCTACCCCGCCTTCCCTCCACTACAGATTTATACACTCTCGAAGTCACTCTGTCTCGTTCCATTCTCTCTACATGTCCAAACCACCTCAACAACTCCTCCTCAGCTCTCTGGACAATCGTTTTGGTAATCCCGCACCTCCTCCTAATTTCCAAACTCCGAATTCTCTGCATTATATTCACACCACACATTGACCTCAGACATGACATCTCCACTGCCTCCAGCCTTCTCCTCGTTGCAACATTCATCACCCATGCTTCACACCCATATAAGAGCGTTGGTATAACTATACTCTCATACATTCCCCTCTTTACTTCCATGGACAAGGTTCTTTGTATATATATATATACAGTGGACCCCCGGTTTTCGTGATTTTTTTCGTTCCAGAATGCTGTTCAAGTGCCATTACCAAACGAATTTATTCCCATAAGGAATAATGTAAAGTAGACTAGTCGTTTTAGACCCCCAAAAAATACACTTATAAAAGCATTTAAAAAAATACACTTACATAAAAGGCGAGTTTGGAGCAGGACGAACACCGGGGGTCCACTGTTTATATAGATATGTCGTGCCAAATACATATAACTTGCGATTCTGGTACTTAGCATCGCTCTTTGCGACTAAGGCAAGCGGAAATTTGTGTATGCAATAATTTCGCAAAAATCTTTCTAAACCTAACGAAAAAAAAATATATTTCTTTGTTTTTTATTAAATTGTTGTAAACTTATCTAAAACATATTTAGTTGCTTTAGGGTGATTAATTAATTTGCGTTTGTTATAATAAGGTTGGGCAAGTTTTCTAAAGTTCTTTTGGTACAAAATTATTAACTTTTACATTAACATAATTGAAAAATATATATATATATTTAAATGTATAAGAGAAAATCGTAGAAAGGACTTAATTTTAAACGAGTTCTTGTTAATTGACCAATTTTTCCTATTCGGCATGACATGTATATTGGATCTAGAACTTTCGCACTCTTGTGCGTTCTCAGGACCTATGAAATGTTGCAAGGCAGCAACTCATAGGAGGGAAAATTCTCTGGAGGCAAAGCACAAGGTACCAATGGCTGCCCATAACACAAGCTGCCATTGAAATCTGCATTGCCTCTGAGAATTTTCTCTCCTCTCTACTGGGATTGTAAAAAAAATGGAGCTAAAGACTTCCATTCTTCTATATAGTATACCACTTCACTATAATATATTATAATCAATTTTATTTAATAGTAAATCCTATTTTTTTCCTGTTTCATAACTGTATACGCTTTCAAATACACATTAATGCAAGTCTTATGCTATATCAACTTTATTTTCACAAATACCCTATTTTTAACGCACTGACTTATCACTTTATCTATAAACAGTAAATTATTATCTCCAACCTCGTTCGTTCATTTCCTAATTTTATATATGTTCCAATGTAATATACTTATTTTTAATTATATTTCGTTTTCCAGTAACTTTTTTACGCTAATTTGAATATAAATCCTACCTAACAGTTAATTGTAAAACATATTCTTGCACTTCTTTGTAACTATCACCTTATTACCCCATTACCTAGATTTTCTCTGTTTAATTTAATATAAATTTTACCGTACATAAAATTTTTAAGACTTTCTCCAAATTTTTAGCGTCAGATTCAGCGATACATCCTATTGGTTCAAGTGTTCCACAGGGAAGTGCACTTAGGTCATTGTTATGGAATCCCATGCATATGCAAACGACTGTATTTACTTATTTACTTAACCAAGAGTGGAAAAACCAGCTGCGTTAAGTTACATCAATCACCAGCTTACAATAAGTAAAGAAGGAATAAGAAAACATGCCTACGTCTACCTTCCTGATAAGAAACCAAGTGAGTTAATGTAGTGCTGAGGTGTGGATCGTCAGTGTGGATAAACAGGGAATGTCAGAGTCTGTTGTATGGTGTAAGCTACTGTGAGGTTCTCCTAGTAAAATAAATCCACGAGTCACTGAAATACATTGCTTACAGACACACAAATATGTACAGTCACACATACAAAATTCCCTCATTACAATCAGTTTGTCACTTTAAGGAAGTCAGTCAGAGTGTCAGCGATGTTTTGATGATAATCACGGGCGAGGATAGCTGCTGTGAACGGAAGGCGCGTACGTGATGGAAAGAATTCCTTTGTAAGGATATGTCAGACGAAACTTCTGAGCTATGTAAGGTTAATGTAGTAGAAGGAAGGCCAATTCACAATGGTGAGAACGAATTTATAGAAAGAGCCAGTTTGATCCATTGACATTGTCACAGATGAAACAATTTTCTTACTAAGTAAACAATGGAAGCAGGTCCCGGGTACCCAGGAGATTCACTCTAACTACGAGGTCGACTATGCAAGGGTATCGATATGATTATTGTGGAATATGTTACAATGATCAAGTACTCAGACTAAGGTAACGAATATGGCATGTGTTTAGCTTATTAATAATGTTTCCAAGTATCTCATTTTAGTCTGTGAATCTATCGTGTATAGGTATAAATGAAAACACGAAAACAGGACAGATTACAAAGTCGTTTTCTTAAGCAACTCAGAATGTATAGCTTGGTCTACAGCAAGGAGGTCGGCAGGAACCCGAACCTGCAAAAACAATCAGCCAATAATTTATTTGCAGCCACACAATCACTTTTCTTGGAGCCATCTTTGTACAGGTGGAGGTGACTGAAGTTCACTACCTCATCAGTATGTCGCCTGAGACTGTAGTCTAACAGCAACGCTTCTGTAAGGACCCAGAAGAAGCTGCTGCTGGTATTATAGTGTAATTGATTATTTCCTGACCGTCCCGTAGAAAAGTGTCAAGAAATCTCAATAGAATCGGAGGGAAGGCTTACTTGCACCTCCAGTCTCTTAATTAATTCTCCAAGACACATGCCAGCATGCCTTCTGGACCACATCTAACCTCTTCAACATAGTATCACTTTCCCAAGTATAAACCTTTGAGCCAAAGTCTAATTTAGATTTGTTCCGGACCTCATACACACTAATGACGGTCTGCAGGTTCCCTAGTAAGTGCCAATATATTAAAAAACAGCCTGGAAAGTAACTTTTCCAACTGAACTTGGGGTCGAAGCGAAGACTCGCGAACTTATATGAAGGCTGAGCTGGTATCACACTGGGTTACAGCAATGATAAAATGGGAGGTAGAATGAATAAATACTACTACGACTCATTTAACTGTGGAAAACTTAAACCACCACTGTATCGCTGAACGTTCGAAAAACACATAAACAATACGAATATGAACCCACCAAGCCAAAAATTGCTTGTTTGATGAGGAAATGAGACAGGGAGTATTTAAGAGTATTTAAGGATGCTCGGTAAGCGACCCTGGGATTGAATATCAGATCAAGACTGAAAATAATGAGCAACATTACGTACAGCTCTGGTGCGGAGAAGTTCAGCTGTTTCTAATCTTAAAAAACGTTGCTTTCTTTACGTAAAAAATGCAACAGTTGAAGGCTTGAAGAAAACCACACTGTCTATCATTTAACAATTTATTCATATTCTCTCAAAAAATGGCGTTTGTTAATTATTCTCTTCCTGCCTTTGTACAGGAAGTCGATCAATGGAAAAGAGGTTCTATTATTATATTGGGCTGTTTGGAAATATTTATAACATGAATACATTGCAACGAGTTTGGAAACCTCCAAGGCATCGAAATCTCACTAAATAATAAAAGTAATTTAATTGGATTTATCAAGACGCTGCTGCATGTCATGTCAAAGGTAATTGTTACTTAGCCGAACTCTTACTGACTGCTAAACCCTTGGCTTTGTCCATCAAGGTGTCTAGTATACTGTTATTAACTGACAGCGAGAATATAGGGCCGGGAGTGTTCCATGTTAATGTGGTGAGTTGATACATAGCCATGACAGGAATCACGTTTCGCTTGTTTTATATATGTTTTGCCTGAGCCCACGCAAGATTATATTCTAAATGGAATTGCATAGGGGTTCGTCGTAGATAATCCTCTAAGTATTTTCCAATAAAGTATATTCCTATAAAGAATATTCCCATTCAGGAATCCAACCTGGAACCGAAAGGTTTCCTAGAAGTATCGATGTCTTAGTGACGGCTAACTCACCAACCCAACTGATTAATTAAGTGGCAATGTGCACATTAGTCTCAACGTCATTGTATAATATATGAGCGTCGGTGATCCTTCAGAATAATCCTCCTTCCTCTTTCTGCTTTCTTGAAGTTACGTGTGTGGACTGAAGGAGAAACGGAGGTATCACAGTCATCAGAAACGAAGATCGGGAATTGGTCAGTACCCATCGAGTATGCATAGACTACCCAAATAATGTTAGGAACTATATCCGGAACAGTCAAATGTCAAACTATACCTGAAAAGTTTCTAGTTAATCATCTACGTGATTTCCACTAACATCGTTTAGTTAAGTACGTCTACTCTTCGAACTAAGGAATCAACTATTGACGTCATACAGCAATGAATTTACGATAGGCCGTTGATCAAAAGCCATTATCAGTAAACTGAACAGCAAGATACGTATTATTTAATTTAATTCTACATGTTACATCCATGAGAGTTGAATTCAATAATACTCCAGTATAAATCAATATGTTGTGAACATTTGGACTCCACACTCCTCCCTCTTCAACAAGTGATTGTGTTTTAGAGCAGCAGTCAACGACTGATTTGGCTAGAAGTGTCTCTTGTAGTCATATGGCAGATGATTTGTGTAACTCTGTAATCAATGACAGTTTCACCTGTTTGTTCTTTAAGACCGTGGCAGTTTCCACTGTATTATAGTGTTGGTTAAACAGCGTTTATTCTTTCCGAGAGATGCAATTTTAGGTTTCTTGTTCTCACGTGAGGAGATACTGGGAAACCATAGCTTTCAGTGTCTAGACTAGAATTTGAGTTCATCGATGACGATCTCCCTATAAACCTCGTCTTCGCAGGTGAGTGGTGTACTGAGGAGTCTGTGGAGACAAATAACTTTATCCATGGAAGCAAAGAGGGAAATGTATATGAGTATAGTTATACCAACGCTCTTATATGGGTGTGAAGCATGGGTGGTGAATGTTGCAACAAGGAGAAGGCTGGAGGCAGTGGAGATGTCATGTCTGAGGGCAATGTGTGGTGTGAATATATTGCAGAGAATCCGTAGTTTGGAGATTAGGAGATGTGGGATTACCAAAATTATTATCCAGAGGGCTGAGGAGAGGTTATTGAGATGGTTTGGACATGTAGAGATGCTGGAAGAAAATAGAATGACTTTGAGAGTGTATAAATCTGTAGTGGAGGGAAGGCGGGGTAGGGGTCAGCCTAGGAAAGATTGGTGGGAGGAGGTAAAGGAGGTTTTGTGTGCGAGGAGCTTGGACTTCCAGCAAGCATGTGTGAGCATGTTAGATAGGAGCGAACGGAGACAAATGGGTTTTAGGACTTGACGTGTGAGCAAGGTAACATTTATGAAGGGATTCAGGGAAACCGGCAGGCCAGACTTGAGTCCTGGAGATGCTAAGTACAGTGTCCCTCAACCTGGAGCCGATGTAATCAGTCCATGTACTCCTAATTGGGACACTATCGAGGAGGAGGATATGTCATTATCACGGGCAACAGCTTGTCTGGGGCGTCAACTCCATGGTACACTAGGATAGTCGCAGTCTTCTTCGGGAGGGGACGTCAGTGCTAGTTGCCTGCGGAGTGTCTCAGTAACTTGGCACTCTAGGAGATAGTGTGTTAGGGAGCGCTGGACAAGGTGCTGGCAGTGCTGGCACATCTCTTCCTCTGTCTTGTCTGTACTCGACTGAAGAAGCCTACTGTGTAGGCGAAACGTTTCGAAATAAAGATTCCTAACTGTTGCATATATGTCTTACCTAACAACAAATGAACAATCTCTACAGCCAATGATCTTACTGAGAATTTAATAGAAACCTTCAAAAATCGAGGGAATAATTGAATGGAGTGAGTTAACCTATCTATTATGAGCTAATAGGCCTACTATAGTGTTCGTATTTTCTTGTATTTGGAATCATATGGATGCCAAAAAAGTATTATTTCAGCTAGAAAGAAGTGGTGGAAGCAGGTTCCATATAGGCTTAAAGAATATGACAGGGGTAAATAAAGCTAGGAGGGAGTGGCTCTGACAAGCTGCAGAACTCGACCCCTGGAACTTCAAATAGGTAATTGCATTTAGTTAAGTACAATGGCTCACATTTTGGGCTGGCCAAACTATATATTTATAGGAAATTTATGTTTTTGAGTCAGACAATAAAAGCGATGATTGCCCAAATGACTTTCCATTAGTCGCTGACCAAAAAATCCAGCGTCAACATCATTTTGCATGCAATAGCTATATGAATGATGATAATGAAAGTATATAGTCTATACATTCCAGGGCTGATGAATAAAATTAATTTTAAATTGGACATGAATATACTCGACACAAATTGCCTTGCAGAAATTTATCGTCCAACACGAAGCTGCAAGAAACCCAAGTCATCCTTTGGATATCTCTTACTCTTTGCCCAATAAATCTGATTACTGTTAATTTGAGTAAAATGGTAATATAAAGAAGAGTTTTTATTAAGACGAAAATACCGACGGGAGACTTAATGAAATTACTCTTCATATTGTGTGTGCATTGCTCTGAATACTTTGTTTACTTCGATTTTTCGATGTCATGCATATAATTAGGAGCATGACTTATGGTGCAAAAGTAATTCTTTGTACTTTTGCTTCAGATGTCTTGGTCTGCGTTATGAGACTCCTTGACCTTTTTTTCTGTGAGTTGAAAATTAGACACATATGTAACATCTGGGTATCTTTAATGTAGACGTTTCGCCATCCAGTGGCTTTATCAATACAAATTCTAGGACATAATTTGAAGACAGTAGAACTATTTACAGATGAGGTAATCAGTCCCTCAGTCTTGGAGTTGGCGTGAAGAGCACCGTGGTCATGAAAAATCTGGAGCACAGGCAAGAAGGCTGGCGCTTATATACTGGCATCAGGTGAAAAGGGGACGGGTAGCAGGCGAAGACATTGCCATCGGTAGGCGGGATTCACCAGTGGAACTAGGTCATACCCGAGGGACGGGTTAGTAGTAGTGAAGAAGGTTGTGGAGATTTTCTCTGAACCAAGATTCCATGATGTTCCAGTATCTGACAAATTGTTCATGAATGGTATACAATACCGATAAGATGAAAATTAGACACATACGCAACCTTCTTCACTACTACTAACCCGTCCCTCGGGTATGACCTACTTCCATTGGGGAATCCCCCCTACCAATGACAATGTCTTCGTTTGCTACCCGTCCCCTTTCCACCTGACGCCAGTATATAAGCGCCAGCCTTCTTGCCTGTGCTCCAGATTCTTCACGACCACGGTGCTCTTCACACCAACTCCAAGGCTGAGGAATTGGTTACCTCATCTGTATATAGCTCTACTGTCCTAGAATTTGTATTGATAAATCCACTGGATGGCAACGTCTACATTAAAGATACCAAGATGTATCATGTGTGTCTAATTTTCATGTAGTCGGTATTGTATACCATTCATGAACTTTATGTGAGTTGTCCATCTCCATTGAAATTTCTGTTTCCAGGTCTGCTTACGCCTTCCACCTTTTTCATTACATTATCATTACCATAAGCCATATTCTGACCATTCCTTTAATTCCAAAAATATGGCCATCTCTCTCTTGCGAAGACCCTTTATATTTTACACTTAAACTTTTCTTAGAGTCTGTTCAAAAAACTCCCAGAACAAGGCAGATAACATTATGAATTAAATCAGTAAACATTCGTATAGGATCTAATACTTTCAGAAGTAATACTAACACATATAAAAAAAATAACTAATAAATCTGTGTCTTCAAGAGGAGAAAATAAAAAGAAACAGATCAGCAGAGCTGTGGTACTTGACTCGATTCGTGTGCATGAAGGATCATGCATGACTGACAGGGTGGCTTATCCTGGAACATGGCTTAAGTTGCGATGAAACTCCAGACCATTTATAATTAGTCGTCTGGATAACCCAAGGTCTTCTATTTTAAGGGGGCATTATTTTGTAGCTTGAATTCTGCTCATTAGTTCTACAACGCGTCCAATTTAGACTTTGCATGATTCTAACCCTCCTGATTAATCATTTACATATATTAGCGTTCTAGGGTGGATCTTAAGAACATTTCGGACTGTATCATTTCGATCATATTTTTCTATAGGGAATAAATGTTCATTGACCAGCATGTACTGAATAATATTTAGAAAACTGTCATATTGATAGTTCTGTTCCTTACTGCGGTCCACACATGAAGTTGTTTTCTTAGACCAATGTAATCTACTAAACAAAATTCTGGAGCTCTTAGTTATCTTTCCTTCCATTCAAATTGAAATGTAATCTATTGATGATAATTATGTTCACTGATTAAGTTAAATATTGTTGTTCAGTATGTATTAATTAGTAGAGGAAGTTTAAATATTAAATTACTTTTTACTAATTAATTACAGGCGCCCCTGCAAGGCTTACATATTAAAATAAAAATTCTGAATGTATCAATATATTTAGTAGATATTTCAGCAAATAACAATGTAATCGTACTAATATTTAGTATTACGCTTCCTGGAGGTACTAAACCCGTGAGGGTTAGAGCGCAAGAAAAACAGTAGGAACATGATGTTGACCTCTTTTTTAACAGCGGGGGATGGGGGGGCGTTGGCCCCCGAACCCATCTACAGGTATACTCCAGGTATTTCCCCTCCACTTCCCCCTTTTCCTTCCTTGAGGGAAACAACGAAGCTCTTCTCCCCCCCCCTCCACTTCCCCCTTTTCCTTCCTTGAGGGAAACAATGAAGCTCTCCTTCCCCCTCCACTTCCCCCTCTTCCTTCCTTGAGGAAACAACGAAGCTCTCCTTCCCCCTCCACTTCCCCCTCTTCCTTCCTTTAGGGAAACACTCAAGCTGACCAAGGTTCCCAACAATCGTTCATTTGACAACTACTAAATAAAATTGTTAACTAAAGTGTATACAATTTATTGTTCACATTTTCCCCTTTTTTTACACAGTCCTTGTTCATGATAATGCAGACATACACTTACATTCATTATCAATGATGATGTACAGTTAATATATCTTGTACTTAATGACAAACACTTTCTAATTTATGTGATGGTAACACAAATAATGTTATTAACACCCACAGGTCACACTTCTTCCTCTTCTCGTGTCACACTTAAGCTGGTGTATTGTAGCAGTCACGTAACTCCTGGGTACCAGGCGTTACGTGACTGTATAAAATATATTATGGAGTATGAGAAAATACAGTCGTTTGTACGAATGGAGGGTCTTAGGTATGTACTCACCTAGTTGTGGTTGCAGGGGTCGAGACATAGCTCCTGGCCAAACCTCTACTCTGGCCGCTACTGGGTCACTCTCCCTGCGCTATGAGCTTTATCATACCTCTTCTTAAAGCTATGTATGGAACCTGCCTCCACTACATCGCTTCCCAAGCTATTCCACTTCCCGACCACTCTGTGACTGAAGAAATACTTCCTAACATCCCTGTGATTCATCTGAGTCTTCAACTTCCAACTGTGTCCCCTTGTTGCTGTGTCCCATCTCTGGAACATTCTGTCTCTGTCAACCTTGTCAATTCCTCTCAGTATATTATATGTCGTTATCATGTCCTCCCTATCTCTCCTGTCCTCCAGTGTCGTCAGGTCGATTTCCCTTAACCTCTCCTCGTAGGACATACCCCTTAGCTCCGGGACTAGTCTTGTTGCAAACCTTTGCACTTTCTCTAGCTTCTTTACGTGCTTGGCTAGATGTTGGTTCCAAACTGGTGCTGCGTACTCCAGTATGGGCCTAACGTACACAGTGTACAGAGTCCTGAACGATTCTTTATTAAGATGTCGGAATGCTGTTCTTAGGTTTGCTAGGCGCCCATATGCTGCCGCAGTTATTTGGTTGATGTGCGCCTCAGGAGATGTGCTTGGTGTTATACTCACCCCAAGATCTTTTTCCTTGATTGAGGTTTGTAGTCTCTGGCCCCCTAGACTATGTGTGTGAGTGTGTGTGTGTGAGTGTGCGTGAGTGTGTGTGTGTGTGTGTATGTGTTCATCATGAAAGAAACGTGACAGAAGTTATGCAGCGTGAAGTAAATGTTGTAGAGATTTGAGAGCATCATGAATAAATTGCATGAAGCATGTAAAAAAAATGATCAAATGGTCGCATTATGAATAAAATACGTGATTGATGTGAGCAGCAGCATGTAGCAAAGGTGTTAAAAATTTGTGATGAATATTCATACAAGGTGAAAGAAATGTGTTAGAGATATGCGTGAATAATTTAGGAAATGAGTGAGAAACGTGTATGAGGTTTAATGGAAGTGATATATACTATTTCTAAAGAAAAAGTTCATTAGGAAATTGAGCGTAGAAAGTAGAAAGGCACAGAAACAGTGAGCATCCCATTTGGGTGAGAATATCGTGAACGGTGAGGAAATCTTGAAGTAAATCTATGAGCAGTGTAAGATAAATGTGCGTCTAAGTACATAGTGCTAGCATAGTGGCAGGAAAGGCAGGAGAGGCATGAGTGGCAGGAGAGACAGAAGTGGCAGGAGTGGCAGGAGAGGCAGGAGAGGCAGGAGTAACAGGAGAGGCAGGAGAGGCGTGGAGTGGCAGGAGAGGCAGGGAGTGGCAGGAGAGGCAGGAGAGGCAGGACAGGCAGGAGTGGCAGGAGAGGCAGGAGAGGCAGGAGAGGCAGGAGTGGCAGGAGATGTCAATGTCAGTCATGTCAACAAAATACTTAACATTTACGGGTTGCTGCCATCACACTTTTAATGACAATAAGATGTGTGGTGATGAGAGAGTGCCAGTGCCAGTTTGCCAGTAATAAAAATGGTTCTGACTACACGAAAGCCAATATTATTTCTGAATAAATATGTTCCATTAGAGTTGCGCAGAGGCGTACAGTTGAAAAGTTGATAGCATCAGTACATTTATAATCGTCACATCACATTAAATTTCACGTAATAACAATAGTGTAGATGTCAGGGACTTTGTTTACAGCGAATATTGTGGAAAAGCCACAAAATATACGAAATATCAAATCTGTGTTTGAAAATGTAATTGAGAATGTTCTAAATTTAATTCTGCGTCTCAAAGTTTATTAGTTCAAAAAAGGAGAAGCTCTTTGAAGACCGCTAAAAAAGTCCACAGAAAAGATTTTACTAAGTTATCTCGCAACTTTTCTGCCAAAATATAAACCATATCTCAATTAAATTTCGATATTTTCGTTCATGAGGTAACTGATTGACAGCGCCACGTAATTTTCTCCCCGTAACATATCAGTAGAATGTTTGACAGGATGCTGGAGCGCTGGAGCGGCTGCTCCCCCAGGCGTATACGCATTTTCCCAGCACCTATTCAAAATTCTTTACTATATTTTCTCTGTATTATAAATATCTGGTTAGAAATAATTTCGCTAAAAATACCCAGTCTTTTTTTAAAGCAATATTTTTAATTTTGAAGTGGTTTTATTAAAATGTATCTAACTTAGAAATACTGGATAAAATTGGATAAATACTCACGTCCTTCTCCATGGGGATGTGAAGAAGAATCCTTCCTCCGTAAGCCATGAGTGTTGCAAGAGGCGACCAAAATGCCGGGAGGAAGGGGCTAGTAACCTCTTCAGTATAACTTACTGGTGATTAAAATATATGTGCAACAGTTGGGTATCCTTTTTGTTGAATTGTTTCTCCTACACAGTAGACTTCTTCAGTCAAATACAGAGGCAACAGGTGTAGTAGCGAAATGAAAATAATGTAATAAGTCCATCAACCTTAACTGCATCATCTTATTTATCTACTACATCTGTTGCTCTGTATTTGACTGAATAAGTCAACTAGGTGAGTACACACACACACACACACACACACACACACACACACACACACACACAGTATCTATACATAGGCAAGGACAGGAACTGCAGGTTCGTTCATAGGTAGAAGCTGCTGAAGGTATTTTATCCTGCTGGTAAAAGGTGAGGCGTGAAGAAATGGGAACCAAAAAGGCAACTAGAAGAGAGGGAGCTGAAGAGACAGGAACCAGGACAAGTGGACGGACTGAGAAATGGATCAAGCTCGGTTTAAATTCGAGATGGAGGAAGAATGCGAAAGAAACTTTAATGATCTACGCAAGAGATGGAGAAAAATTTATGGTCCAGAGATTCAGAAAGTATAAGAGGGGGAAACTATACACAATGAAGGTGACTCTCACAATGGAAATAACACTAGATAGAACTATGAGATAGAAACTATTACTAAGGCAGTAAGTAGGTTTCAGTGTTTGTACCTTGATCGAGATGGAACAATGAAGGAAAGGGAACAACTAAGGGAGGGAATTCAAAGAGGAAAGATGTCTAAAGAAGAGACTGAGAATGTATTGGCAAAGATGCAAACTCAACCTCGGAAGGAACAAGCACTCCTCAGGCACAATAATGCAATACATACAATACACTACCCCCTCTTTCTTCCCTACCTACAATCACGGTTCTCACCTCCATGTTAAAACCAGCCTCGTCACACCAATCCCCCAATCTCACTTTTCCATACTTAACAACTTTCCCATCCATCCTCGTTTACATCCAGCTCCTGACACATTCCAGTGCAAGAAACCCACCCCTGACTCTACCCCACTCTTGCTCCCAGCCCCCACCACCCTTCAACCCCACCACCTGACCCACTCCAGTGACTCATGCGCAATCATCAAGAAATCTGAAACCCAGACTAACTACAGTGACACAAAGGAAAGTGAAAGTATGTTACACAAATGCAGATGGAATAACAAATAAGAAACGAACTGATTGTGTATACTCCTCAGACATTATAGCCATCACAAAGACAAAGCTTTCTGAAACGATAACAGATGGAAGCCTTTCAGCTGGTGGAGGAGTAGTGATGCTAATCAGAAATCATTGGAATTTTGAGGAAATGAGAAAAATAAACAGAGGAAGGTGAAATGACCGAGGGCCTCATGGGGGTGATGACAGTGATGGACAACCCTCCGTTAGTAAAAGAAGACCAAAACAAGAATACAACGACAACTGCATAGTGATGGTGGATACTATAATGGAGATGGCCAGGATAACCCGCATGAGCAATGCAGAGCAGCTTATCATGGAAGATTTCAACCACAATGTATTAGACTTAGAGGACCTTGAGCCACATAGAAAATCAGAAACACGGAGAGATAAAATTCTAGCACCATCAAATCAAGGCCATAACCTAAAATAAAGGAAGATATGAACCAGCAAGGGTGAACCGTGTATTTGCCCTGAGTGATTCTTGCATAGGGATATTGAATATGAGACACCACCTTGGAGCTATCAACCACACAGTTCTGAGTTTTAAATGTCTTGTGGAAGTAAACTTGGAGAGAGAGATGAAGGATGAGAGAAACCAAACTACAAAAGAGGTGACTACACAAGTATTAAGCAATTCTTGAATAAAGTGATTTGGGAAAAGGGAACTGGAAAGGAGGACACGGGATGTGATTATGGAGTAGGTAGCTGGTTAGTGCCTGGAGGTTGAGGGGAAATTTATACTCAGGAGCAAAAGAAAGAATGGAAGGAACAGAGTTCACCCATAGATGCAGAGAGACAAAAGATAACAGTGTTAGAGCATGGAAGAAAAAAAAGAATGCAGAAAATCAAGGAAGTGAGCATAAAAGCCAGGAATAATATGCATGGATATGAGAGAGGCTCAATGACAAATTGAAGATGGCATAGCATCGAAAGCAAAATGCGATCTAAACTTGCTCCATAGTAACATCAAGAAGAAACCAGCAGCAAATGACACGGTAATAGGATGAAGAAGGAAGAGGAGAACTGACAAAGAATGACCAGAAGTTTGTGAGGAGTTCTGCATGAAATTTAAGGCGGTATTCACAGATGAAATAAAGATGATACCAGAGAGCCGAAGATGTAGAGAAGTGAGAAAGTATTGTGTGAGCTAGATACCTCAAAATCAATGAGTCCAAATAATATTTCTCTTTAGGCCCTGAGAGTGAAAGAGAGTGAGTCACTAGCCACAAACTTCAATAAGTCAGTCGACACATGGCAATTGCCTATAGGGTGGCAGACAGCAGTACAGTATCACAGACATGCATGTATGCATGTCTGTGATACTGAGCAAAGCTCAAACCTTTACAACACAATTGTCCTCAAAGATTTGTTAAGTTATACCATGAATTAAGGGAAGATCCTAGACTTCACCTTAAGAAACAGACAAAGCAAATGCGATAGTAATTATGGACGAGGTAGATTATAGTGGGAAAATGAACATGTTATTAGAAGACTGGGGAACTTACGTACCCCTCAAGTCCACCAAGACAAACATATAATACTGAGAGAGAGAGAGATAGAGATAGAGACAGGTTGCACCTACATATTAACATAGTGAATGGAGAGACACAATTCGCTTAAGGAAATATTGCACTCTGAGACATATTACACTGAGACATATTACACTGAGACATCGTACGCTTCGGCAAATACGGCACACCGACTCACCAAGAGATACTGTGAAAAAGATACTGTGATACCCAGGACACAGGAAGATAGAGCACGTCAAATAAGTCACAGAACTGTGAAAGATACATTGAGAGAGACAAAATAAGCTGAAAGAGACCTAATGAACTTAGAGAGACGCAATATATAGTAGTGAGAGAGCCACACACAATTTTCTGACACCATACACTGATAAACATGCAAAACACTGAGAGATAGCGCACTGATAAATATGGAAAATACTTGAGAAACAGTGCACTGATAAATATTCAAAACGATGGTAGACAGTTCACTGATAAACATGCAAAACGCTGAGAGAAAGACAGTTCACTGATAAAATTGAAATATAATATTTTTATGCAGCAATATGTCAAATAATTAAATTTGTGATGCCATAATTGATCACTTAATGGAACAAATATTTTATACAGTATACATAACTTTCTAATGTAAGTAACAAGTTACCCTTATATGTATTATCATAATACTTGTAATAGGCTGGGAATATCCTGTTTGTTTTAATATAAAAATTGGACTAATTAAAGACACTAAGACGAAATAGTTCAGGTTTCGTCTAAAGTCATTTTCATCACTAAATTATTAAACAGGATATTACTAATTCTAGGTCAGTGTATGATATAGATGACAATATTTGTCCTGTGTAACGGTAAGTCACAGTGACTGCTCAGAAGCTCACCGATAACCACTTTCCTCTGAGAGTTATATATTAATGTTGTATTGACAGTGCTTAGCCCACCTCGTCCACGAAAATGGCAAGACACTTTCCCTGCCAATACGTGGACGTTTTATCTATACGCATATATATACGTTCAACGAACTCACAGCCTGAACGCGAATCAGGATTTCATAAATTCTCACAAGAAAACAAGAGATGCGACCTCTATTTAAGTTATTGAGGACCAATAGTCTCGGCAAGAGAAAAATTGGGACAAGAAGAAATCTTTTAGTTCTCCCGGAGAGCCACTCAAATGAGTTTCTTTTAGATGCCTCGAAAGGGTTGCACGATTTTTTTCCTTGCATTGATTTCGTTTATAACTTTAGGAGGCATCTTCTGTTATGGGGTTTATAACATCACAGTGGGAATCAGGTCAGAGCCAAGAAAAGGGATGGTTGTTATTATTACCTGGAACAGTGACCTTTCTCAAGCATTAAAGCACACTACATTGAAGGAGAACATTGGGTTAATTGCGGGTTAATTAACTAAGTAAGCTTTATGTAAGCATAGTGTTCATAACATAAATATTTAATAATGGTATTGAAGGAAAATATATGTTATAGGCTTAATGAGTTTTAAGTTGATTCTTTAACCCAATAAAGTCAAACCATGTGACATATTTATCATCATTTCTGAGTTATTAGCAAGAATTCTACTGAAGACAATTAACCCTGCTATCACATAACACAAAGTACTACAGATACTACTACTACTACTACTACTAATAATAATAATACCTCAACTACTACCTACAAGTGGGCCACTAGGCCTACTTCAGTGCTTATACCTTCACCTTAAGTCATACCTACATATACTCTGTGTTCTCGTATTCGTATCAGCTTCACAAAACTCCTGGAGAGCAAAACGTTGCTACAATAAAATGTCAGATAAACTTCATGTGTGTCCTTTTACCTAACATTTGTCGGTAATTGTACCATTATTACTATCCCTCGTTGTTTTTACTTGAGTTACGAATAGTTATAGTCTCTCCACCATATCATTACTATCCCACAGCGTCACTACAGTAATTAGCTCCGATACTTTTGAATTATCATCACTCAAAATACTTTTAATTCCAACATAAAATATGATGTTTGCCTCAGATCCAGCACTCAACAATAAATCATTTGCCATATGATAAAATCAAATGATTTTTGCTAATCTTCATAATAAAGAAACAATATTCACAAATGTTTTGAAAATGTGTTAATCTTATTTACAACATTAAACTAAATATCTAACTTTCCAAAACAGGATTGTTGACAGAAATTGTTTCCACTAAAGCTATAAAAAAATAATGGTTTAATTGTGATGAATATTTAAAACTTTTCGTGCATGGGTTTAGGTGATGTCAATTTTAATTTTTTTCTTCTTTTAATCGGTTTCGTGTTTTACAGAATAAAAAATTAGTTCAAATATAATATTTCCTTCCAGAGCAAAGAGAAAGAACATGTTACCCCCAGAGTGAGGATAATTTATAGACTTAAGGATGCTTCACGCCAGTGGTAATTAATACTTTACTTGTGTAGGTCAAACTTCACCTACTTTCCATTTACTAACGACCAGACTAGTCGTAGTTTCTTATGAAACTCATTAGGTGGATATGCAATATTTTCAAACTTCTTACATGTTATTATAAGTTCATTACTTGTATATTATATACTTTTTACATAAACATAACAAACTATTATATACACTATTAATTTCTTTCTAGGTGCATATTACGTGCCCATTTTTTTACGTTACACACTCATTTTCTTCACATTACAAGCTCATTATTTGCCCATTAAAAACTATATGCACATTAATATAATTATATAGTTACATTACAAAGACAAGCTTATTACCAGCATGATTACAAAACCTGTAGAAGCTCAACAAAAGTCTACTAATAAGATAAGATTTTCGTCGGATTTTTAACCCCGGAGGTTAAATAAGATCAATAGAAATACATTACAAGCAGATTACTAGCCAAATGCAAGCAGTTTTAAGCTCAATTCTTTCTGTTCACAAGATAATATCACGTATACTACAAACACACTTCAAGAACATTTCCAGGCCATTACCAGGCCATTCTAGCTATTTTCATGATAATTACATTCTTATTACTAAACTATTACAAGCCTATTACACAATTATTACATTCTCATTACAAGTGTATTAGAGAACATAACAT
>WNWK01010566.1:53788-69516 GCA_009830355.1 Cherax destructor | reverse complement strand
AAAAAAATAAACTTACATAAAAGGGCGATTTTGGGGACCATCGTAACTCGAGGTACCACTGTACTAATTTAACTGTCTAATGAATGGTTAGAATAACTTCAATGACTATTATTAAATTGATATGGAAAAAGAAATTTTGATTCAATAGTGCACTGGTTGAAACTTTTAGTTTATGAAAGGCAATAAGAGGTCAAGGAATGCAAAGAGCTATTGAACTAATAGTAAAAACAGTTTTGACTAATATTAAAAGTAGTTTTGATCAAATTTAAGTAAATAAAGAGACTGAAGTTGGCTAATGGTAAAAGGTATTTATAAAATATAAGTAAATGATTGCACTTATCAGGTAGTTGCTTATAAAGGAAATATAAAGTAAGTCACATACACAATGAGGTAGTTGTTTGAATATAAGAATACAATTAAGCAAATAAAGTGACTGAAATTTGATTATGGTAAAATGGTATTTAAAAGTATGAGTAAATAATTGCACTTACAGTGGTACCTCGACTTACAATATTAATCCGTCAGAGAGGGCATATCTTAAGGCGAAACAATCGTTACTCGAATCAATTTTCCCCATAAGAAATAATGGAAATAAATTTAATCCATCCAAGACTTCCAAAAGTAGTTAAATAAAATATTTTTTAGAACTTTTTGACATTAAATAATACATAATTTAATGAAGAATACCTAAATACATGGGAAAGTGGAACAGAATTCTTCCTCCGTAAGCCATGCGTGTCGTAAAAGGCGACTAAAATGCCGGGAGCAAGGGGCTAGTAACCCCTTCTCCTGTATATATTACTAAATGTAAAAGGAGAAACTTTCGTTTTTCCTTTTGGGCCACCCCGCTTCAGTGGGAAATGGCCGACGTGTTGAAAAAAAAAAAAAAAAAATAGAAAACCTAAATACACATGTAAATATTGTACAATAACATGTCACTTACATTTATTGAAGAGTTGTTGATGTGTGGAGGACGGGAGGAGGGAGAAGGTGGAGTAGTATGCTAGTGTTTGGAAGGGAATCCCTTCCATTAACACTGCAGGTACCAAGTTCTTTTCTGGGGTTACTTCCCTTTTTCTTTTAATGCCACTAGGACCAGCTTGAGAGTCACTGGACCTCTTTCTAACAATAAATTTGTCCAGGGAGCTCTGTGTCTGGCGATTCTTTAAAACATCCCTGAAGTGGGACACCACAGTGTCATTGTACAGGTTGCCAGCACGGCCTGCAACAGCATGGTTAGGGTGATATTCATCCATAAATGCTTGCACCTTGCTCCACATTCCACAAATCTCTTTAATCACTGAAGAAGGAAATTTCTTCCATCTCTGTTCATGTATTTCTGTTCCTCTTTACCACAGGCTTACCACTAGGATCTTTCCTTGGACCCATGGTAGCTTATTTAGCAGTTGCAAGCACTAAAAACAGTGGAATGATGACAATATACTGGTATGAATGCGTGGGTGTGGGTGGGTGGTCGCTCTCGCTTGTAAACAATAGCACAATGACGCTCCCTGGAGTGCGCGCTCAGCTGGGCGCCACGCGGACACGTCCGGTACGAATGTCGTTACACGAAGCAAACATCTTTACTCGCAATCATTTTTTTTACGTTATAAATATCGTTACTCAAAAATAACGTAAGATGACAGCATCGTAACACGAGGTATGACTGTATTTGGTATTTGCTTATAAGAAAAATATAAACTAAGTCACATACACAATGAGGTAGTTGTTTGATTATAAGAATATAAAAAAAATAGTGAAAAGGTTATAAATCACACCTTGCTTCCAATACACATCAACTGGCGAGTAATATTTTTGCACAAGTGCGCTGATATTATTTATATCATTTTTACAATGATGCAGTTGTATACATAACAATAAATCTTCTATTTTTTGTGAGAATAAAAATTCAAAATGGAAAGCAAAAGTAATGGAGACGTGACTAATGAACAGAGAAGATGTTATTTTAGTGCCAGAAATGTCTGCCTTGTTTATTCTGGACCCTATTTTGAAATTGGCATCGTTTGAAATTTGTGTGAAATTGGCCAAATTGCCATTTTCTGACCACTATTTTGGGTAGTTGAAATTGGTAAATAGGTGGTTTCTTGTACTCAATCGATAGAAGAAATGGAGTTCTAGCGAAATAGCTATAATTTTAGTAGACTGAAACATTGAAACTTGCCGAAAATAGGGCTCAAAGTGGGCGAAATCGCCGATGAGTAAATGTCATCGATACCGCTAACTTCGCGAAAGCATAATTCCGTTAGTTTTCTATCAAATTTCATAATTTTTGTGGCGTTATGATCGGAAAAAGATTCTCTATCATTTCATAAGAATTTTTTTTTTTTTAAATTCTTGGATCCTGAGAACGAGTTTCGGAGAGGGTCCTTGGACCCCCAAAGGGTTAAGGAGATTTGTGGAATGTGGAGCAGGGTGCAAGGCTTTATGGATGAATATCACCCTAACAAAGCTGTTGCAGGCCATGCTGGCAACCTGTACAATGACAATGTGGTGTCCCATTTCAGGGATGTTTTAAAGAATCTCCAGACACAGAGCTCCCTGGACAGATTTTTTGTGAGAGGGGTCCAGTTACTCTCAACCTGGTCCTAGTGGCATTAAAAGAAAAAGGCCAGTAACCCCAGAAAAGAACTTGGTACCTGCAGTGTTAATGGAAAGGGGATTCCCCTTCCAAACACTAGCAACTCCTCCATCCTCTCCCCCTCCTCCCATCTTCCACTCATCAAAAACTCTTCAATAAAGGTAAGTGACATGTTATTGTAGTACAGTATTAAATTATGTATTTTTCTCATTGTTTTCTGTGTAATTTAATGTCTATGTGTTGTACAGAAAGAATTTATTTTAATACTTTTGGGTGTCTGGAACGGATTAATTTTATTTCCATTATTTCTTATGGGGAAAATATATTCGGATTAAGTTATTTTTGGTTTAAGTTAAGCCCTCTGGAACGGATTAATAGCGTAATCCGAGGGTCCACTGTAATAACATTTACTAAGCCTAACAATACTGCTTCCTTAACCTATTGAACCATGAACAATCATAAAACACATGAAAATATCGTAAACTATTGTACTATATACATACATGTTATGGTTTAATAACAAATAATGAACAAACAAAATACTCACCACTCGTAAGGTTAGGCAGACGATGATGATGATGACAATGACGATGATGATGGTGATGATAGTTAGCCATGCAGTTACTGATGACAGTTGAATGGAGGTGATTATATGGAGTGCAACTGCATGGTATAATGAGTCTAGTGTGTGTCTAGTGGCAGTGAGTCTAGTGTGTGTCTAGTGGCAGTGAGTCTAGTGTGTGTCTAGTGGCAGGAAACATAGATATGATTGGGCAGCTGGGCATTCGCGAATGTTCGAAGCTCGCGAAAGTGGAACTCACAAATGTGGAGGGCGACCTGTAGTTCTTGTGATTTCATAGCCAATCTTTGTTCTGACACTAATATTAGGTACTGAAATTGTACTCAAATAGTCATAAACACACTGACAGGTGAATATTTTCACCTGCCTTGGTCATTTACTATTGTCTAGAAATATAATAATAATAATTTTATTTTTGTGTGATACATGCTTGTACAAAGGAGTATAACAATTAGGTGTACATGCCAAAAAGCCCTTTGTGTGCAGAGCACTTTGGGCAAACTTAAGACTAACTTAAGATTAATAAGGCAATATTAGTGTTATAACTGTACATATTGTCATTTCAAATATCAAAGTTTAATTTCAAATTTAAATTTTTTTTATTTCCTTGCAAGTTTACAATGTGGTTGACATATTGTAGGAAATATATTTACTTAGGTAGTTTTTAAAGTGAGGGTTTACAATGATTTGTAGTGTAAAGAGTGACTATCATGCCTTGGCATTACGGGCAGTTTAAACTTAATAGATTACTGATTACTTAACAATAGACATACAAAACATAGTTTGATCAGGTTGCACTAATTATACAATTAAGTATATGTTATTCAACATTTGCATTAGGTTAAAATATGAGAATTTATTGTACTTTGAGCATTTACTTTTGGGGTTCTGAGGCTAGGGGCAGTGGAGAGTGAGTTGGTAGCTATGTAGGTAAAGTTAACTCCTGAGTATTTAGTTTTGGGTGAGTAGGTGGTTTATAAGAATTCTTGAATTGATGTACAGTCAGGGTTCCTTTGGTATTCACTGGTAATGAATTCCAAATTTTTGGGTCCTTTATGTGTCTTTTACATACAGTGGACCCCCGAGTTTTGTAAACCCCGGAAATCGTACATTTATGTAAGTATAATATTGTAAGTGCTTGTGGAAAAGTATTTTTGGGGGTCTGAAATAGACTAACCTACATGACATTTTTCCTTAAGGGAGTAAATTCGTTCGGTAATGGCACTTGAGCAGACTTCAGGAGTGAAGTTTTTACGAAACTCGGGGGTCCACTGTAGTGTGAGATGGACACGAGGAACATCAAAAAGTGATCTGTGTCTTGTGTTATGGTCGTGTGTCCTGTTACGGTTGGTAAGGAGAAGTTTGAGTGGAGGGTTTATAATTGAGTGTAGTGTTCTATGTATGTAGTAGGCACAATAATATGTATGGGTGTTCTTTATGGTGAGTAAGTTTAGACTTTTGAATATTGGTGGAATATGCTGTCTGGAATGGGAATTTGTTATCATTCTGACTGCAGTCTTTTGCTGGGTTATTAGTGGTCTTAGATGATTTATTGTTGTTGAGCCCCATGCACAAATTCCATAGGTGTGATAACGGTAAATGAGTGAGTGATACAGGGCAAGGAGAGCTAGTTGTGGAACATAGTACAGTGGACCCCCGGTGTTTGTTATGCTCCAAACTCGAACAATTATGTAAGTGTATTTTTGTAAGTGCTTTTGTAAGTGTATTTTTGTAAGTGCTTTTCTAAGTGTATTTTTGGGGGTCTAAAAGGACTAGTCTAATTTACATTATTCCTTATGGGAATAAATTCGTTTGGTAATGGCACTTGAACAGCATTCTGGAACGAATAAATTACAAAAACAGGGGGTCCATTGTACCATATCTTTGATAGTATGCCTACGGTCTTAGAGATTTTCTTGGAAATTTGTTGTATATGTGTCTGAAATTTGAGGCTACTGTCTATGTGGATTCCTAAGAATTTTCCCTCTGTGAGTCTTGTAACAGGTGATCCGTTTATCCTTATCTTAGGTGGAACATTTGTAGCTCTGTTTCCAAACTGAATGAAATAGGTTTTGTCAATATTGAGAGTTAGCTTGTTTGTCATCATCCAGGTAGATATTTTCTGTAATTCAGCATTTACGGTGTTGGCTAGTATGACTGGGCTTGGGTGAGAGAAGACGTATATATACAAAGTATTTATAGGTCCCAGCAATATTTTAGACATGCTGGAGTATATATGAAACTCCTTGAAGCATGGTGAAAGACTGGGTGTCACTAAACTGCTGACAGTGCAGCAGTGCTTTGACACTTGATGATCGTGCATTGCTGCAGGGAACCCCTGGCTTTGTTTTCACTGTTACACAAAAACATGACTGTCTGTCTGTCTAGCTCTGTCTACTTTTCTGTCTGTCTCTGTGTGTGTCTGTCTTTGTCTGTCTGTGTGTCTCTGTCTTTCTGTCTGCCTGTGTGTTTCTGTCTTTCTGTCTGCCTGTGTTTGTCTGTCTTTCCGTCTGTCTGTGTGTGTCTGTCTTGTCTCAGAACCAACTGGCTCATGAACCAACAGTTATTACACAGGATGCAGTCACGTCCGATTCTTGATCAAGTTAACATGATATTAATTGTCAGTCATGTGTGTTATGCCTTATATCCACAATCACAGTGTATAGCACTGGATTTTTTGGGTTATCCTAGGTAATTTACACTATGTATGATAACTGTACTTATGTGTACCTGTGAGAGACAGAGTCAGACAGAGACAGAGATAGATAGATAGAGAGATAGACAGAGATAGACAGACAGATACAGATGAAGAGACAGCCAAAGTCAGTCAGTCAGTCAGTCAGCCAGCCAGCCAGCCTGACGAATACGTATTACACATGTTCCAGAATCGTTTCTCTTTACTTAGGGCATAAGTTATAGGACATTCTGGCAGGATGACACTACCAGTAGTATAAAAAATGAAAGGATGTTACACAAATGTTGCTCATGGGTTATTATCAAGGTTTTTGATATTTCCTCGATCACTTGTGGCCACATCCCTCTCACAGCCACTAAACTTTGGATCAACATCACTTTCCTCTTTAAAGGGGAGTGTTAATACGACATGACATCTGTGAATCCCTGGTGTTTGCCACGCTATTTGCTCTAGCTGGCGCTCAGTTGAACTGGTGCTCCCACAAGGTAGTAAGTGGTCCCAGATTTTTTTAATACTGCGCACACTGAGTGTTAAGACCCATTCTATACTGACCAGGCATCTCAGGCCAATCGTGCCAAATTTGGAGGCAGGAAAAATAAAATGTTGATCTACGTTTGGAGAGCTAGCGGTACAAATGTAGATCTATGTTTGGACAGCTTAAGGGTTAATATATGATAATCTAAACATATCAGGCTTTTATATGCATTCAAAAGTAAAAAAAAAAGGCTATGTTTCACTTTACAGTGATTTTTCTCTTTACAACAGTAGCACAGAACCTAACCTGCTATATAAGCAGGGCTGCCTGTATTATACAGACAATAAAGAATGAAGAAAAATAAAGATGGTTTAGTGGTAATTAAGATACAGTTAAGGAGTGGAAGACATGACAGTATATTGTTGAGGTTTGGTTATTTGGAAAGAATGGAGCAAGATAAACGGACTAAGCATATGGGTGGATGGAAGTAATAATAGGGCACATTACAGGAAGTGTTGTAAGGAGGGTGACAAAGGTTTTCAGAAAGAGGGTTGAGCATCCAGCAGGCATGTGTCAGCATGTCAGATTGAAGTGAGTGGAGAAAAGTAGTTCTGGGAAATGGAGGTGCTGTTAGCATGAGCAAGGTAACATCTATGAAGGGATTCAGGAAAAAGCTGCTAGCTGGACTTGAGTTCAGGAAGTAGGAAGTATAGTGCTTGCACTCTAAAGAATGGAAGATGATGTTAATATTTGTGTGATTACTATTTGAATTCTGATATCTGTACACTTCTGGAAAGACAGCTACGGAATGAGTAATGGAGAATACATTTCTTTCTTTGTGTCACTGTGCCTCAGTGGGATACAGCTGATCTGTTAAAAAATAATTATAACATACCTTGATACCAGTAGATATGGATCCAGTGAAGGAAATCTTGGCCACATCTAGATGGCTGCACAACTTGGCCCCAGTCTCTCCTTCTCCCTGCAAATTATAAATTTTAGGATAAGAATTTTTCTTAAGTTATAAATCAAAGCAAAGGAGCAGGAAAATATATATACTGTCAAGAACAAATTGTCTCAATTTCCTTTCGAATGTTTAGGTCTGCTAAAAATCTTTCCTTTTGTCTAAATATTAAAAGCATCATTAAACCAGAACTCAAAATGTGTTACTCACTTGTATAACATTGAAGACCCCATCTGGAACTCCAGCTTCAGTGAGAATCTCACCCAGTGTGACAGCAGTGACTGGTGTGAACTGGGACGGCTTATACACAAATGTGTTGCCACAAGCCAGTGCTGGTGCTACCTGACCAATAAAGTTCCACCATTTACCTTTGATAATTCTTCAAAATACAGAGTATTACTGTACAGTATTACTAATTTAAAAACCTGTCAGTACAAGAGAATTTTGAAAGAAAAACAAAAAATCAACAGGAAATTCTAAAAATATTGCAAATACAGTGGGCCCCGGTGTTAGCAGTCATCGAAGTTCGTAATATTCGGTGTTCGTAATGCTTTTTCATAAAAATATTATCTCGGTGATCGTAATTCCGCTCAGTAATCGTCATTCGTCCCAGACACGTAAGCCCAGCCAGAGCGGCCCAACACACCATTCAGAGTCAGTGTGCCATTGTTTAACCCTTTGGGTCCACGAATTTAAAAAAAAAAAAAAAAAAAAAAAATTCTTATGAAATGATAGAGAATCTTTTTCCGATCATAACACCACAAAAATTATGAAATTTGATGGAAAACTAACGGAATTATGCTTTCGCAAAGTTAGCGGTATCCATGACATTTACGCATTGGCGATTTCGCCCACTTTGAGCCCTATTTTCGGCAAATTCCAATGTTTCAGTCTACTAAAATTATAGCTATTTTGCTAGAACTCCATTTCTTCTATCGATTGAGTACAAGAAACCGCCTATTTACCAATTTCAACTACCCAAAATTGTGGTCAGAAAATGGTAATTTGGCCAATTTCACACAAATTTCAAACGATGCCAATTTCAAAATAGGGTCCATAATAAACAAGGCAGACATTCCTGGCACTAAAATAACATCTTCTCTGTTCATTAGTCACGTCTCCAGGCCCTTCTTTCATTACTTTTGCTTTCCATTTTGAATTTTTATTCTCACAAAAAATAGAAGATTTACTGTTATGTATACAACTGCATCATTGTAAAAATGGTATAAATAATATCAGCGCACTTGTGCAAGAATATTAGACTCTCCAGTTGATGTGTATTGGACGCATGGTGTGATTTGTTTACTCTTGAACATCGGCCAAAATCGAACATTTTCGCTACTTTGCGCTCAGTTTCAAGGTACAGTGGTACCCCGGTTTACGATGGTCCCCAAACTCACCCTTTTATGTAAGTTTATTTTTTTAAATGCTTTTGTAAGTGTAATTTTGGGGGTCTAAAAGGACTAGTCTATTTTACAACTTTTCTTAAGGAGATAAATTCGTTTGGTAATGGCACTTGAACAGCATTCTGGAATGAAAAAATATCGTAAACCGGGGTACCACTGTACTTGTCATCGTGAAACCAGTCAAAATTATCTCTATTTCTGTAATATATCATCTATTCTATAAAATGAGACTAAGAAAACGAGAATACAAGCATAAATACCATACGAAAATAGACTGCAAAGTCGCTGTTTTAAACCAAAAACACGGTCAGGTTTTTTTTCCTCATTATGCACTGTGTGGTACAGGAACTTTTTTATACTGCGCACACTGACCGCACAGACCCATTCTATCACATCTAGGTCTAACAGCCTGTTTCTGCTTGATTTGAGGGCGCTAGAATTTAGGCCTACTAGTACATCAATAACCCCAGGGCGTAAAACGTACTAGTATGACCAAAACTCCGAAAGGGTTAACAGCGAGTGACGGTCACCCCATGCGTTCATACGATACATTTCATCGTTATTCCATTGTTTTTAGTGCTTGCAACTGCTAAATAAGTCACCATGGGCCCAAAGGAAGCTCTTAGTGCCAGCCCTTTGGTAAAGGGCTGAGAGGGGAGAATGTGTCTTCTTAAGTGATTCAGTGATTCTACGATATGTTATGATACTAAAGCAGCAGGAGTTGATAAAGGCTATAGTGCCTGCCAGCGATAAAGTGTAGCATTAACAGTGTAGCAAGTAAGTTAAGCCATTAATCGATAGAAAAATGACGACATGAAACTTAACTCCTCCATTGTTGTTTGAGGTACAGTAGGGCCCCGCTTTGGCGTTTCGCCTTACGGCGTTCCATTAAAATGGAGAGTTCAAATTATGACCAAAAACTTTCCATATGGAGAACGGTCTTTCAAATACAGGCGCCACCCGGTTTGTTTACATTTTCCGTGAGCACATCTCTCTATTATGTAATAATCACTCTTGGGCACATTAAATGTCCTATTTTACGTTAATATAGACATTTTCATTAATCCATCTATGATATTTTCTTCAAAATTATATAAGAAACATGTTACAAAGCATCTAAAGGTAGTTGATAAACTATTAAACTCAGTGAACATGATATGTCGATGGTAATAATATGGCTCTGGATCACATGTAGGTAGGTGTAGGTATGTAGCCCAGGCAGACTACATACCTACATTATTATTATAAATGATAATTATACTTGTGTGTACCTGTACCTAAGTAAACTTACACACGTTAATATAGACATTTTGCTTAATCCATCTAAATACACCCCACAGTAGAATAAATTATCATTAATATGAGATGTGGTAGCCAGGCAACTTGTAGGACTTGTGGTAGCAAGGCTACTTGTAGTCCAACATCAGAGAAAGTGTGTACACTATAATATTACTGGGGGTAACTAGAAAATTATTCCTTTCGTATGCCTTCACTCAGGGTGTCATTTCTTCTATTTTTTTTTTTTTAACACATCGGTCGTTTCCCACCAAGGCAGGGTGGCCCAACAAAGAAAAACTTTCATCATCATTCACTCCATCACTGTCTTGCCAGAGGCATGCTTACACTACAGCTAAAAAACTGCAACATTAACACCTCTCCTTCAGAGTGCCGGCACTGTACTTCCCATCTCCAGGAATCAAGTCCGGCCTGCCGGTTTCCTGAAACGCTTCATAAATGTTACCTTGCCTACACTCCAACAGCATGTCAAGTCCTAAAACCATTTGTCTCCATTCGCTCCTATCTAACACACTCACGCACGCTTGCTGGAAGTCCAAGCCCCTCGCACACAAAACCTCCTTTACCCCCTCCCTCCAACCTTTTCTAGGCCGACCCCTACCCTGCCTTCCCTCCACTACAGATTTATACACTCTCGAAAATTTGCTCCATCCTTTCTATATGTCCAAACCATCTCAACAACCCCTCCTCAGCTCTCTGGATAATAGTTTTGGTAATCCCACACCTCCTCCTAATCTCCAAACTACGGATTCTCTGCATTATATTCACACCACACATTGCCCTCAGACACGACATCTCCACTGCCTCCAGCCTTCTCCTTGTTGCAACATTCACAACCCATGTCTCACACCCATACAAGAGTGTTGGTACAACTATACTCTCATACATTCCCCTCTTTGTTTTCATGAATAAAGTTCTCTGTCTCCACAAGCTCCTCAGTGCATCACTCACCTTTTTCCCCTTGTTAATTCTATGATTCACCTCATCCTTCATATACCCATCTGCTGACACATCCACTCCCAAATATCTGAACACATTCACCTCCTCCATACTCTCTCCTCCAATCTGATATCCAATCTTCCATTATACTGATGGGTGAACATAGAAAACAGGTGTAAAGAAACACGTCCAATGTTTCTACCTCACTGGGAATCGAAGGCAGACCTTCGCCGTGTGAAGCGAGATCTTTAGCGTACCTTGTTCCATTTAGTTTTTATTTTAATTTTAACTGCAGTTGTTATCCTCATCACCTTACTCTTTCCTATATTCACTTTTAATTTCCTTCTTTTACATACCCTACCAAACTCATCCACCAATCTCTGCAACTTCTCTTCAGAATCCCCCAAAAGCACAGTGTCATCAGCAAAGAGCAACTGTGACAACTCCCAGTTTGTGTTAGATTCTTTATCTTTAACCCCACACCTTTTTGCCAACACCGCTTTCACTTCAAAAAATGTTGTTACATTAGAATGAGTGTTTCTCTTTTATTCTACTGAAACCCGTGGAGACAACTCGGACACAATGAAAAGTGACAAACCACACGTGTTAGTCTGGTTTGCTTACATTACGTTTGGGTGGGGTGGGGAGGAGGTTAGGGCTTCCCTGGCTGGCTACCCATATTTACCAAACCTGACTTCCTACAAATAAAACTCACCTCTCACCCTACATTAACATTACAAATATTTTAAGGTAATTAATGAATGGACTGTATATGTATTTTATCGCTCTGGGAGTTTCAATTAAATGTCGGAGTATATTACTTGTAATAATAATTTGTAATAATAATAATAATCATAATAATAATAATAATAATTTGTCAGAGCATCATTCCTTCTAAAAATTCTGAGAATAGAAGTGTTGGTCTTTATTTATTCTATTGTACCAGTGGAGACAGCTTGTACACAATGTAAGGTGTTTGTATGAAAGTGAATCAACCATAACTAGTCGGTTTGTTTATATAAGTACTCTAAGGCTCTATCTTACTCTCTCTCTCGTTATTCATATTCGTTTATCTCACTTACCCACTTCTCACCCTACATTAAGACTACAAATATTTTAAGGTAAGTAATGAGTGTACTGTACATGCTTTTTATGGCTCTAGGGCACTTAATGTGGTAGTAGGTGGTAGTGGCCAGTCAGAATGCCATTCCTCCCAAAACACTTTCTACAAATACAGTCATACCTCAGTTAACGATGGCGTCGGATGGCGATAAATTCGGTTAACGATACATTTTACGTCAAAATAGTGACTCCGTTAACGATGTTTGCTTTGGTTTACGATGTTCGTCCCCGGACACCTCCACGTGGCGCCCTGCTGTCCCTGGACTCCAGGAGCTAACTGTGCATTGTTTACAAGCGAGAGCGACCACCACCCACTCCACCCACTCATTCATACCAGTATATTGTCATTATTCCACTGTTTTTAGTGCTTGCAATTGCTAAATAAGCTACCATGGGTCCAAGGAAAGCTCCTAGTGCTAAGCCTGTGGCAAAGAGGCTCAGAAATACAGTAGAACTGAAGGAGATAATAGAAAAATATGAAAGTGGAATGCGTATCACTGAGCTGGCCAGGCTGTATGGTAAAGCCTATTCTACCATCGCTACCATTGTGGCCAAGGGAAATACACGTAAAATCAAGGAAGCTGTTGTTGCGAAAGGTGCATATGTGATCACAAAACAGAGATCGCAAGTGCTGGAAGATGTAGAAAATTTGTTGTTGGTGTAGATCAATTAGAAACAGTTAGCAGCAGATAGTGTTTCGCAGGCAATAATATGTGAAAAAGCAAGGCAGTTGCATGATGATCTCGTTAAGAAAATGCTTGCACGAGTGCTGAAGTGAGCGATTTAAAAAGCCAGCAGAGGCTGGTTTAAAAATTTAAGAATCCAAGTGGCATACATAGTGTTGTGACGCATGGTGAGGCAGCCAGTTGTGACAAAAGTGCGGCTGAAAAATATGTGCCCGAATTCCAGGAGTACATAGAGGCTGAACAATTCCTCCCCCCAAAAAGTGTTTAATTGTGATGAAACAGGCCTGTTTTGGGAAAAAAATGCCCAATAGGACCTTCATTACTCAGGAGAAAAAGGCACAGCCAGGACATAAGCCTATGAAAGACAGGCTAACTTTGATGCTTTGTGCTAATGCCAGTGGTGATTGCAAAGTGAAGCCTTTACTGGGGTATCTTTTTTAAAATCCCAGTGTTTGGCAGATGCGGTATCACCAAGTCTAACTTGTGTGTGATGTGGAAGTCTAACAAAAAGGCATTGTCACAAAGGACATTTTCTTAAGTGGTTCAATGGCATGTTTGGCCCCAGTGTGAAGAAATTTTCCAGGAAAATAATTTGCCCTTAAGTGCCTCCTGATAATGGACAATGCTCCTTGTCATCCTCCAAACTTGGTAGAGAAAATTGGGAGGACTTTAAATTCATCAAAGTGAAGTTCTTGCCCCCTAATACCACTCCTCTCCTCCAGCCCATGGACCAGCAGGTCATTTCAAACTTTAAAAACTCTACACCAAAGCAATGTTTCAAAAGTGCTTTGATTGACCCGACATGAATATAACCTTAAGAGACTTTTGGAAAAACATTTCCATATCCTGCATTGTGTAAACCTTATAGGTAAGGCTTGGGAGGGAGTTACTACCAGGACTTTGAACTCTGCCTGGAGAAAATTGTGGCCAGACTGTGTCCTAGAGGGGGGATTTTGAAGGGTTTTGGGGGGTGAGCCTCAGACCCTGAGCCTGAGCCTGAGCCTGAGCCTGTTGTGAAGAAATTGTGGAACTGGGCAAGTCCATGGGGTTGGAGGCGAGTGGTGAGGATGTGGAACAGTTGGTGGAGGAGCACAAGGAAGAGCTAACCACTGAAGATCTGCAAGAGCTTCAACAGCAACTGCAACAAGAGACCACAGGTCAGGACAATGGTTCAGAGGAGGAGGAGGTGGAAAGAGATGGAAGAAGGTGCCTTCTTCAAGGATTAGGGGGGTCTGTGCAAATGGACTAGTAAGGCTTTATGGATGAATATCACCCCAACCTGCTGTTGCAGGCCGTGCTGTCAACCTGTACAATGACACAGTGGTGTGTCATTTCAGGGATGTGTTAAAGAATCACCAGACACAGAGCTCCCTGGATAGATTTTTGGTTAGAGAGGGGTCCAGTGACTCTCAACCTGGTCCTAGTGGCATTAAAAGAAAAAAGGGCCCGTAACCCCAGAAAAGAACTTGCCACCTGCAGTGTTAATGAAAGGGGATTCCCCTTCAAACACTAGCATACTATACTCCATCCTTTCCCCTCCTCCTGTCCTCCACAATCAATAACTCTTCAATAAATGTAGTGACATGTTATTTTACTATAGTATTTACATGTATTTCCCTTTTAAAGTTCATTAAATTGTGTATTATTTAATGTCAAAAAGTTCTAAAAAAAATTTTATTTTACTACTTTTGGAAGTCTGGAACGGATTAATTTTATTTCCATTATTTCTTATGGGAAATTGATTCAGGTAACATTGATTCGGGTTTCAGATATGCCCTCTCTGACGGTTATTCGTTTAACCCCTTTTACTTTGTCGTATAATACGTCTTACGAGCCACTGTTTCGGACGTATCTATACGCCTAATCTAGCGGCCTCAAATCAAACAGGAGAAAGCTGGTAGGCCTACATGTGGAGAATGGGTCTGTGTGGTCAGTGTGCGCAGTATAAAAAAAATCGGGCAGCCAGTGGTGCATTGTGGGAACGCCATTTCAGTAGTCCTTGTTCAGCATGCCTAGCGGTAAGAATTATCTACTCCCGGCGCATCTGGGACTGTTTTCTTCCTCAATGATAGCTCTAACACAGATGGAAGTGTGTCTGAAGATGAATTTCATGGTTTGAGGAGTTTGTGACCGAAAGCAATGCCCAGGATACCAGAAGGAAGGAAGGAAAAAGAAAGAAAGTAAAGGAAGGAAGAGATGGAGGAAGGAAGGAAGGAAAGAAGAGATGAAAGGAAGTAAAGAAGGAAGGAGGAAAGGAAGGAAGGAAAGAAAGAAAGGGAAATAGAGATGAGAAAAGGAAAGAACAAAAAAGAAAGAAAGAAAAGGGGATGAGGAGAAGTTCCCCACTTCAAGCGGTAGGGAAGTTGATGGAAAGTGTCCAGTCATTATATGTGTATATATATTATAGAACAATAGAAATAGGTTGGTAGGTAAGAAAATAGGAAGGCAAGTGGGGAAGTAGGTAGGCAAGTAGGTAGGTAAGTGGTAAGCAAGTAGGAAACAAGTGGGTAAGTAGTAGGTACGTAAGTAGGAGTAAGTAGGACGTAAATAGGTCTAAGTAGGTACATAAGTAGGTAAGTAATTAGGTAAGTAAGTAGGTAGAAAGGACTGTGGGGGAAAAAGAGCTTGGGACCCCATGGGTGTTGACAGGTGAGTGGTGGATAATATGTCATTTTGACAGCAGCCGCACCTGACCCAGCATATTTACAAGTCACACACTCACAACAACCAGCTTCAGAAGCCCCAATATAAGTTCTATGAAGTGTCCAGTGACTATATATGCGTATATATAGAAACCAGAAGGAAGGAAGGAAGGAGATGAAAGAAAGGAAGGAAGGTAGGTAGGAAGGAATGTAGGAAGGCATGTAGGAAGGAAGGTTGGAAGGAAGGAAGGAAGGAAGGTTGGAAGGAAGGAAGGAAGTTTGGAAGGAAGGAAGGAATGACGACCCAGAAACAACAACCAGTCG